>JAUMHM010126397.1:0-19333 GCA_032362435.1 Melikaiella ostensackeni
TGCAATGTTCACGAAACGTCGGCAAGATTCGTAGCTTTGCACACGATTGAAACCCGAAACACCTCTTTTCATCATAATGAATCATCGTGAAAGCATTAAATCTATGAATATTGCCAAACTCAAGTAAAATTTTTTATTCCGTTTCTTTGGAATACTCAAACATTATTAGCACACAATTTTTTGGCGAACAAGGTCGAGGATTTTCCGAAATTACTGGCGATGATGGACCTGTTAAACATTTAAGACACAGAGGAACCAGGGACATGAAAAAGAGACTTTCGTTGAAATATTTAGAATCTTCGAACTGTTGCTTGTAAGGGTTGAGTCCGGACATGCTATCACCACCATCTTTTAATATCAATTTCAAATGCTTAACATTTTCGGGTCTTGCGTCTTCAACTTTCAACAGTCTCGCAGCAGTATGATCTAAAATGTCTTGCAATCGAATTATGGCTCCTGTTTCAGTAATCTGTATTGCAGTACTCAGTGGATAACAGTTGATTTTTGCATTCGTAACCTGTTTGTTAGGACAGAGAATATCTGCGTTTTTGTCTTTTTAGAGATTCCTCTAAAGTCCGTACTTATGTTTTGTAAATTTTGAATCAACAAAGAGTGCAAGAGCCTCGTAACTAGTGAATGGAATTGCCTTTTCACTTTCGACTGCTGATTCAACATTTATCGTGTCATTTTCAATACACTTTTTAATCATTTTAATTGCAGTCTTGTTGTCCGAAATCTGTCAGGTAGAAAACAAATCATCTCCTTGTCTAGAATTACAAAACGTCTTGATCCTAAGAGATTCCAAGTAACGTGAGAGCTACACTTGAGGGTACATCTAGTAAGAGAATCTAACCTATGAAGAACCGTTTGCAGGAACGACTATGCTCGCAACAAATAAAGCAAACCAAGACACAACAAAATGAACATAAGATATTTTGATGCTCCCAAGAGCACGTGAACAAGTGACAGTACGAGGAATACAGAGAGCGAAATCGCGAAATCACAGTAAGAGATACCAAATCAAAGTGATCGCGAGTGAAAACAAAGTCATCGTAAACGCGAAAATACACGCTGTGAAGTTAGAGCCATGTGGTGCCGATATTCATTCGTTTCAGGAAGAAACACGTAAAGGCGGGGATTCAGAACCAGTGAGTGCCGACTTTGGTTGTGAAGTTAGCGTCAGTGATTGACGGTTACGTTAATTTTGAATATTCCCGAGAAACACGGAATTTTTCATTCAAAAATTTATGAAGGGACAATAATTAGTCTATAAAATTATTGATGACAACAGCAATAGTGGATCGTTATCGAGGTTTCTGAAAATGTTTGAAAATTAGTTATTAACAGTTGGTTACGATGAAAAAGCCAAGTTCTCACCTTCAAAAATAGCCAAAAAATGCATTAGTTAAATAATTTTGTTCAACGAATTATGAATTGTTATCGACCAATATCACAGAGCCATAACTAAATAACAGTCTGCTTATACCCTAAAGAAACGCAGTTTTTTCTTAAGAAATGCCTGAGATGATAAAAATTTGTTCAAAAAATTGTTTTTTGAATTGAATCCAAGTATTCTTTGAAAACCGGTACTCTTCTAAAAAAATTCTATTTTTGTTATTCAATAAAAAAAAATGAAAAACTATTTTCTGCACCGGCCTTGACCGATTCATGCGGATTTTCATTAGCTTCAATTAAAAAAAAAAAATTAAAATCGGTTCACAAACCGCTTCTGAATGTCAGTTTGTCTGGAGACATTTTTTTGCCCTACTGTGCGTGGGAGAGAGGGAGATTTTTGACTTTATAGGGAGCCTGAGGGGACGGGAAAGGGATTTTTGTGTTGAAAAAGGAATCTGAGGGTGAACAAAAGAGGATTTTGAATTTTCAAATATGTCCGATGGGGTTGAAGATGGGTTTTTGAGATATAAAAGGAGGATGAAGGGGTAAAGGGGGGATTTTGGATTTTGAGAGAAGTCTAAGGCGATGGAAAAAAGGGCTTTTTGGTTATGAGAGGAGCGTAAGGGCGTGAAAAAGGAGATGTTGGACTTTCAGAGGAATCTATGGAGATGAAAAAGGGAATTTTGAATTATAGTAGGAGTCTGACTCAGTAGAGAGGAGATTTTTTATTTTCTCGAGAGCCTGTGGGGACGAGGAAGGGGTTTTTGTGTTGTAAATGGAATCTGAGGATATAAAAAAGAGGATTTTTAATTTTAAAAGGAGTCTGAGGGGATGGAAAAAAGGGTTTTTTGGTTATGAGAGGAGCGTGAGTGCGTAAAAAAGAAGATTTTGGATTTTTAGAGGAGTCTAAGGGGATGGAAAAGGGGATTCTGAGTTATAGTGGGATTCTGACGTGGTAGCAAGGAGTTTTGTTATTTTCTAGAAAGTCTGAGGGGACGAGGGAGGGGTTCTTGTCTTGTAAATGGAATCTGAGGCTATAAAAAGGGGATTTTTGATTTTTAAAAGAGCCTGAGGGACTGGAAAAGGGAGCTTTGGCTTATAAAAGGATTCTGCGAGGTAAAAAAGGGGATTTTGGATTTTGAAAGGAGGCTGAGGAGATGGAAAAAGTGATTTTGGTTTTTCGAGGAGTCTGAGGGTATGATCGAGCTGATTTTGCCTTTTTTCATCATTCATTGTTTCTTATTTATTTCTTATTTTTTATTGGTGGAGAACCTTTCAGTAAAACAGCTATACAATTTTTTAATTAAAAATAATCACACTGGTTACATTCAGAAAACGTCATGTTATGTTCTAAGCCCAAAATCAATAATTAACAAACCCTAGAATCGACCCTTAATTCTTTAAACCAGAAATTCCCAACGTTTCTTCATATAAAACAGACATGAAATTCTTGAAATTAAAATAGTCATGCAGGTCACTTTCAGAAAACATGAGATTATGTTTTTATCACCACAATAATACTGTACAATCATCAAAAACAACCTCTAGTTCTTTTATGGAAACGATTCCAAAGCTTCTTCAGGTAAGACAGCCATAAAATATTCAAATTGAACATAGTCAGGTGGTGCAAAATATCATAAAATGGAAAAGGAACTGTTTGTAGAACATCTGGAATGAAAAAATCTTGCTCTTAGACTATATCACATATCTTGAATATTTGAAAACTATGCCCAATCTTTCTATTTGAAAAAAACTGTCGTCATTCTGGTCATTTTCAACTTCTTAATATTTTTCGCGGATATGTCCGTTCGTTATCTATGTTGCGTTCGTCATTGAAAAAATGTGAGACGCCTTGTGAATTGCGTAATATTGTATGATTTATCAAATTGGTCTCGAAATATTTATGACAGTCACAGAGAAACACACTTTATGTTGAAGGGCGATGTTTCATATTTGGAGATTTAGAAAAATTGTCGGGGTTTTGGAAAATTTGATTTCTAAAAATTTTGTTATTTGTATAAATTTTCGCATAAAAACTAAATTTTTTTGAATTTTTGAATATCCATTTTATCTTAGAATGCAAAAATTTGACGAAAAGTCATGTTGCGTGATTTGATACACTTGCTCTTCTGTAATTTAATAAAATTTTCAATAAATATTCATATTCTTGAAAATTTTTCGAAGAGCAGCGGCGTAATTACTGTACAGCGAAACCCCGCATTGCGGGGGGTCTCCCCCTACGAGGGGCCTCTTAGGCTAACCAGCAAAAATCTTCTTAAGGGGTCATCTATAAATTACGTAAGGGGGGTTTGATATAATCTTACTGTGTCTCATGTAAAAAAAATTGTTACAAAAAAATTTACAAATCCAAAGATATTACAACTTAGAAGAAAGTCCAGCAGAAACTCAATCTGTTAGACCATAAGTGAATTTTCACTTGAAGGAAATGCCTAATTTATTGCATTTCATCCCTGGAATTTCAAATAAAAGTATTGCATTTTCGAAAAAATAGATGAATTTTCATCCAAATGGATGAATTTCCAACTAGAAGGACCAATTTTCGAAAAAGAAGATGAATTTTCTACATGAAAAAACAAGTTTTCAACATAATACATGATTTTTTTAACCAAATAGTCGAATTCGCCCAAAAAACTCGAATTTCCAACCAAATAGTTGAATCCTCAACCAAAAAGATTACTTTTTAAGTGAACAGTTGCATTTTTAACCAAAAACATAAAATTTCGACCAAAGAGATAAATTAAAAAACCAAACAGACAAATTTTCAACAACAGAGTCGAATTTTCAATCAAGAAAGATTTTTCAGTCTACAAAGAAAAAAAAATTGTATCCAAAATGTTTAATTTTCAAGCCAAACAGACGAATTTCCTACAAAATAGTTGGATTTTTGACCAAAGAAAATGAGTTTCTTAAATAACTGTTAATGTTTGAACGAAATAGTTAAATTCTCAACTAAACAGTTGAATTTTGAACTAAGAAATAGTGTTTTTCAACCAAAAATAGAACAGTTAAATTCTCAGTTAAAAAAAATGAATTCTCTACCAAAAAAAAAGAAGTAAGTTTTCTATCAAATGGTAATCTTTTTAAAAGATGAATTTTCAACAAAATACAGAAATTTTCTACTGAATTGTTGAATTCTCAGGTAAAAAAAATTTCAACCAAAAATAGAATGATCAAAGTTTCAGTTGAAAAATTAACTTTCTACCGAAAAAAAACTATTTTTCTCCAAAATAGTTGAATTTTTAACTAAAAAAGATGAATTTCTAACAAACAATGTAATAATTGATATTTTAGCCAAAAAAGGATCTCAATTCTAAATCTAAATTAATTGAATTCAACCAAGAGAGACGAATTTTCGACAAAATAATAAAATCTTCAACAAAAAAGAGTAGTTTTGAACCAAAAAGACGAATTTTCAACCAAAGAAAATGCATTTTTATCTAAAATTATGAATCTTCTAACAAAAAAATGAATTTCTAACAGAGTACTTCAAAAACGTAATACTTACTGACAGATTGACTTACAACCAAACGGTTGCATTTTTTTACTAAAAGGATTAATTTTCTACCAAAAGAAGACTGATTTTTAACATAATACATAAATGTTTTACCAAACAAATGAAACTTTCAAGAAAAGACATGAATTTTCAACTAAATAGTAGAATTTTCTACTAAAAAAGATAGATTTTGAACAAAAAAAAAGAATTTTCAACAAAATAGCTGAATTTTTTAACCAAGTACTTGTATTTTCAACCAAAAGAAATTAATTTACACTGAAAAATATAATAGTTGATATTTCAACTAAAAACGATGGGAGGGCGTCGAAAATTTCTAAAACACACCTCAAACAATTTGTGGATGACCCCTAAGCTTTTATTTTCAAACTTATTGAAGAATTTTCTCCACTACTAATCAATTTAAACTGGGCCTTTTTCTTAAAATGTGACAAAGTTTTGTGTTATATGAACTGCTCTTTCGCTTTAAAGGGGCCTCCTAAGTGATTATGCAGAGAGGCCTTCACGTTTATAGTTACGCCACTGCCGAAGAGTATGATTTGCATTGCCAAAAAACAATTACGGCATAGATGACATGGTGATAATACATATTCATCTAACCCTCAAATGGCGGTGAAATTGATACATATCATTCATGAATATTTGAATGTTTATGAAAGCATAATTTTCAGTGGACAATATCAAGATTTAGAAATTCGAAATTTTGTAGTATAGTCACAGATTACAGGTAATTTAATTTATTGAACTAAATCAAAATTAAATACATACTACTGCTTTAATATTTGCTTATTACACTAGAAAAATTAGAAATAAATAGAAATAATAATTTGATTGTAAATAAACCATATTTACCTTCTATAAAACCTCAAAAATTAATCTAGTATAAAATCTTAAAGCTTTAAATTCATATATAACATATTCCGTTAGGATGAACATCCCTAACTTTAGCATCTGGAATATTCCCTTGAATTTTTGAGAAAATAAAAATATGTAAACTTCCCTCGCAAAATTGGAAATTTCTGCAAAATTGAAGAAATTTAATGTTAATTCAAGAAATCTTAGACACAAAATTTGATTACTCTTAACAATTTTTACAGCATTTATACTACGAAACATAAAACAAGTGTCAACTTTATAAGAAATTATAAATTTTGAATTGAAAACTGTCATACAGGTTACATTCAGAAAAGTCCATGTCGAAATTCTTACCATCACAAAGCTTTCTCTATGAAAAATAAAAGCAGGTGCAACATATCAAAAAATGGAAAAGGAACAGTTCGTAGAACTTCTGGAAATAAATAATACTGCTCTTTGAGTACTCTATGTACCTCCAATATTCAAAAAAAAAAAAAATACCAAAACTTTCTATCAAAGAAAAAAACTGTCGTCATTCTGTCAATTTCAAACTTTTTAATATTTTTCGCAGATATCGATAAAATGAGAATCCCCTATCCGAATAAAAAAGAAGTAATTATCGTAATTACTTCGGAAAATACAGGATTTGAAAAAAATGTTCCCTTTTTTTCAGAAAAAAAGAGATTTGAAAAATGTTCGGCTTTTGCTCCTCGAAAATTATTCTTATTATTGCTTTGTCAGATTATCAAACTTACAGGAAAACTTTAAAGAAAATGCGTCTTTGAAAAAATTGAGCAGTTTAAAAAAAATTATAATTGAAGAAGCTTAAAATATTGTTCAAGTGGATAGTATATATTATTTTCTTGAAATGAACCATTTCAATTTCAATTCCAAAATTAATATATAAATCTAAGGTGAAACAAGTCAAATTAGAGCTTAAAATATGTTAAATTCTAAAATTTGAAATTCAAACAATTTGAAGAATACAGTAATTCTAATTGGACGATTTTTAATATCGCTAGATTATACCATTTCAAATTGGATCATTCTCAATAGAACAATTTCAAATTGGCAACGTTCAAAGTTATATAATTCTGATTTGAAGTCTGAGAAGTTGAATAGCCTCAAATTCTAATCGTTAAGAATCTAAAAGGTTTTAACATTATCAAAATTGAGAGATAAAATGTGGTATCTAAAAGTGTTCGATAGTAAGCAAAAAATTTCAATTTGAACAATTCCATTTGACATAATATGAAACTCAATTTTTTTAAATTGAATAATTACGAAATAAAATGTTTACAAAGGTCTTTATATTACAATCGGTAGGGTACAAAATAAATTAACTTTATGTCTGTGTTCGTGATCTGTCTTGCGTTCGTCATAAAAAAGTAAGACACTTTGTGAACTGCATCACACTGTATAATTATCTATACAATTTATCAAATTTGTTTCGAAATATTTATGGCAGTCACAAAAAAAAACGTTTCATGTTGAAGGACCATGTTTCTTATTCGAACATTCAGAGGAACTTTTAGTATTTTGGAAAATTCAGCTAATAAAAATTTTGTTATATGCTTAAATTTTCGCATGGAAACTAAATTTTTTATTTTTGAATGTCCATTTCATCTGAGAGTTGAAAAAGTTGACAAAAAGTCAAGTTGTATGATTCGATACAATGTCAATGTTTACAGCATTTACTCGTATAATACTCAAAGTAAAAAGCGTGTCAACTTGATTTTCATCAGCTGTGTACATGGAAAGTAATAAATAATTTCTTCCAGTTTGTTTATTGTTATCTATTTTACATTCTTCATAAAAAATTCGAGGATCGTCGTGTACGTCCATAGCAAATGCTCCAAAGACGTTTCAGTGTAGTGTAAATACTTTTCACATTACTAAGACGACGCATTTTCTTATCTGGTGTTTACTTATTTTCGAGAATAATCCCCTCTTATATTGCCATCATTATACATAATTCAATAAAAATGTTCAAGCTCAGTATGAAGGAAAATAATAAATTTATCTTGTTTCATATTTTCTCATAACAATACGCCATAATATGTGCGATTTAAACCGAAACATTCCCAATTAAGCTTGGAATGTCGATAAATTTTGAGCATCCTACGGAGAAAAACCTTAGCTTTTTCCGATTCTTATATAATACTTTAGTGCAGTATAATAATATAAAATGATTCACCCCGATATATATGTTTGTTAATTTAACCCTTTCAGGGTCAGTGGGACGTATACGTCCCACCTTTTTGCTTTTAGTTTTTTTCATATTTCTTTCATATTTTTATAGTTTGTATATGCATGTAAGCATTTTTTGGAATCTAGATCGTCTAAGCTATATAAATTTCGGGGCAAAATGCATTTTTTTATTTATCAGTTTGTTATAAACAAATATAGTGAAAAAAACCGATTTTTTTAGAAAAAAATCGGTTTTTTGTAAACGCAAAAAGCAAACGTTCTGAAATTTTTTTTACATGATCTTCATTCATTGACCTAGCATTTGTATTTTTTTTCAGAATTTTTTTTACGCTAGTTTTCGTGAAAAAAAATTTTGAAATTTCGAAAAAATTAATTTAAAAAAATAAATTATTTATTATGCGTTTTTTATACTTATTATTAATTGTTAAATCTGTTTAAATATTCGCATTTGTATATTTGTTGATTTCTAGAAGTTAATTTCGTTGTTAACAGAGCATAGTTACTTTTTGAACCGATAGATGGCCGAGAGCTAATGTACTATATTCGTGGTATCAGATTCAGTGCTTTTGTAAGTAACAACCTTACTTGCAAAAATAAACAGAAATTCTTGTTACTTCCTTTTCATTTTTGTTATTCTATAGTTCTTGAAAAAATTTCGAAATGCATATTACAGTATATAATATAAAAGTTAGATGCTTATATAATTTTGGTATCAACACCGTGATAAGGGATACAAAAAACACCATTTTACTCATTTCAGTGTGAATTTAATTCATAAACCAAAAATTTAGCTTTAAGTAGTCGCCATATTGGATCCTCCATCTTGAGTTTTGAAATTCTGACGTCACAATCGTGATCAGCGACCCGGAAAATCCCCTTGTACCGATTTGTGTGCACATTACTGGAAAAATCGTGGCTTTAACCTAACTTAGTCGCCATATTGGATCCGCCATCTTGATTTTTGCAATTCTGACGTCAAAATCGTGATTAGCGACCCCAAAAACCCCCTTGTACCGATTTGTGTGTACATTACTAAAAAAAACCGCGAATTTAACCTAAAATAGTCGCCATGCTGAATCCGCCATCTTGAATTTTGGAATTCTGACGTCAGAATCGTGATCAGCGACCCCAAAAACCCTTATATAATCTATGATTTTTAAAATTCATGTACAAGAAAAAAGTGCCCCTGAAAGGGTTAAGAAATACATCATTTCCAAATTTAAGTTTTCAAACTCAGTGATTTTAAAATTTGAAGCCTTAAAAATTAATTAATTCAAATTGGAAGGATTTTAAATTAAACAATTCCGAATCAAGTTTGTTCTAAATTTTAATTCGATGAGATTTTTAATTGAATTCGTTTAAGGGTTAACATGACGCATCCTGATCGGTTGACTTATGCGAGGCGCAATGCAATTGCGTCGGACCGGAAAAGACCTAGAGTTAACGGTACAAACTTTGAACCATAAAATTTTGACTTGCATTTGCTCGAATTCACGGAATAGACTCAGCTATAAACTACATCGGTCCTGTCCTTTCCTGCCCGAGTACCTTAGGTAAATACAGAATACTTGAGAGTATTTTCACATCAGTCTCTCGTCAAGAAATACCAGTATTGGTCATCACATTTGAATATCGTGAATATAATGACTACGAGTGACATCACGATTATCGTTCGAAGTACGATAAAAATGACCAATTAATTACTAATTGCACATTAATCGTAAATCGTAAACAGCAAATCGTTCACAGTAATATTACGTTTGAGAAATTAAGGCCAGCTGGAAGAATGTTAGTATGGTAAAGTTTTGTAAGCATGAATTCGTTTCAATGTTTCCAATTCGTTATTCTTCACACGTCAAAGGATGCTAATATTTTAAATTCTCTCTTCCTTCGTCTCCTGATTCTACTTCTTCCTGCTTGCCTGGTTCTTCAGTTATTTTTTCTCCTTCTTTGTGACCGTGAAGACTTTTCGGATCATTATGAAGACTTTCTAGATCGTCGTGAAGGTTTTGCAGATCATCGTGAGAACTTTTCAGATCAGCGTGAAGACTTTCCAGATCATCGTGGCTTTGTACATCTTCATTAACACTTTGTGCATCTTTAGAAATGATTTTCCTATCTTCGAAAAGATTTGCTCGTCCATCTATCCTATCGCGATTGTCCTTTTCTACTTTGTCGCTACTGTTTGCCGTTTCTGTCTGAGCTTGATTATTGAGGGCATGAGCAAAGTGGAGTACTTCTTGAGGCAGTTCCGATTCTTCATCATCCCTGCTGTCATCTGCTTCCGTCGTTGTAGAACCTGTAGGCACAAATATACTTTTCAACGTTAGAAAAAACAATAAACTGGTCTATATATTGAGAAAAATTTTCCAATAACTTACGGCGTGAAATCCCTTTCATATCTGAATTTTTTTCCCAATGTAATCAAACGTTTTCATTGCCTCCATTTCGGCTTCAATATCTTCCATTTGCCTCTATGTGATCAACCAATACCGGTAGAAATCTGAAATGGAATATGATAATATAACACGTTATGCTTCTCCAATGCGGACCTCACAGTTCTTATGGGATAAAAAATAGGGTACAAAGGGTCCTTTTTTACGCTTAAAATGACTCTTTTTACAAAAGTGGGAAATTACAAAGAAGTCATGAAAGGCATTAGATTTTTCATAATTATAGGTAGTCATTTTTCTGTTTCTTTAAATTAAATGTGTAAGCTACCTTCAAAAAATCCTTTAAACTGCTCAAAATTTCCTACTGATGAAAGGAAAGTACAAAAAAATGATGAAAAAAATGAAAGAATGAAAAATGGATAAAAAGCGTAATTTGCAAATTATCATTCTTGACTTTATTTATTTTCAATTCTTTCCGCTTTTTATATATTTTGAGTCCACTGTGTTTTTATCAGCAATAATGATTGAGGTATTCAGCAGACTTTTTAGACATAGGTATGAAAACATCATTTCTTCGGGTTAGCGCAATGACATGCCTATTCAGAAGAAGGAAGACGGTGCCTATTCAGAAAAAGTGTCAAGAACGTGTCTATTTAGGAACAGAGCCAAGAAGGTCCCTATCCAGAAAAACAGCCAAGAACCTGCCTACTCAGAAATGAATTTTTGTTCTCCGAATTAAAAAAAAACAGCATTTTTACAATGATTTTCTCTTTTTCCATTATGTTATTGATTAATTATCTTATTATCTTATTGATTCAGTGTATTGTGTGCAACATAATGAAGGAAGGGAAAATCATTTTTAAAATGATTTTTTCTTCAAATACTGCCAGTGCTACCAACTAAGACTCGGGCAAGAAAAATTTATTTCTGATTAGGCAACTTCTTGGCTCTTTATTTGAATAGGCACCTTTTTGGCTATTTCCCTGAAGCAGCACCTTATTGGTTCCTAAATAGGCACGTTCTTGCCACTTTTTCTAAACGTTTTCCTTCTTCTTTTGAATAGGCATAATATTGCGCTAACTTGAGGATTTTTAAGTACAAAAGAATAACTTTGAGAAAAACGTTCTGTTGTTCCACATTTGAATATTTAGGAATGTCAATTTATTCTGTGTCCTTCTTATGAGGAATTTCAATTTAGAGTCTCAATTTGAAATTGCTAAAGCTTGAAAATGATGTGATTCATGACGTTTTCAATTTAACATTGTTGAGTTCTAAACGATTTGAATTTCAAATAAGTAAGTTTTGTCTGCTTTAAGCTGTAAATAAACATAGTAATAAGATCCAATTGTAAGTATTACCATTTTGAAAAATTTTAATTTGAAATTTTTGTTTTGATATTTGAATTCAACATTTTTTAAGCATTAAGGCTTTCACTTTGCCATCGTACAATTTAAAAAGTTTTAAATTTAGACCAAGCAACTTTATTTAGTCCTATTTTTTAAATTCGCAATTCAAAATAATTCAAGTGCAACAGCTTTTAATTTTAAATTGTTACAGAATGATTTTTGTTAGGCTTAAGATTAGAATTATTCCATATAAAATTGTAGAATTCTCAATAGAAGTTTAAGTACTGACTCTTCCAAAATTGAATTTTCAAAGAGAACCATTAGAGTTTATTCAATTTTGACCGGTTCGAAATTGATTAACTTTAAACAATCAATTTGGAGAATCTTTAATTTTCAATGTTCGCTATTAAAATTGAAAAGTTGTTACGTATTTGATGGACGGCCCCTAAACAAAATATACACTTTGAGGCCCTCTGCAACTATATTTCAGTATAATCAAGTTATAATTAATACCTGGGAGGCAATCAGATTATAGTTGCATCTAGTACTTGCAGATTTTCCAGGAATAACTTGTTTGCCTTTTCTTTTTCGCATAATATCGAGTCTATTTTCTAGATTTGGCTTGATCTTATCAACCTCACAAGTCTTCTATGGAAGAGTTTGATATTTTTGGAAATGAAACTTTTAATTAAAACATACCCGGAAAGAATTAGTCGCTCAAAAATTCGTCGACTTTGTGTACTAGTCTCGGATACGAGAAAAAGTCGAATAAAGTTTTGAAGCCTCCTTGTTGAAGAATGTGATCAATAATTATATGAAAATTATGAAACATTTGAGAAGAATTCAAAAATTTGAATTGCAGAGTCTAAATGAACAGCGGTTTAAAATTTGCTCGACAGACGCTGAAAATGTTAAACGCAAGGGTCTCATTTTCTCTAAGCCAGTTGACGAAAGTCTCAGCGACAGTCGAAGAAAATCTAGAAGGAAGTAAAGAAAAAATATATTGTACATAGCGTCACATGGTGAACACACGCACACGCTTCTGTGCATAGACACACACATACAATGTTCTCGCAGTATACCCGACTTTTTGACTTATACTATACGCAAACTTATGGTAAACTAACTTGATACTACCTCATATAACTTTCTATACACTAAAGAACTAACGCAGTTTCGCACGCTGAGTGTCAATATTCGACAGGCCCTTGTATACTAACTAGGCGTTTCTTTCACCGCTTGTGAGAATCAGAGCCGTATCTGTAGTATGAAGGGCCCCGAGAATGTCTCACTGTTGAGAAAGCTTGTAAAAACGAAATGATTTATTGATTTCAGATATAATTTAACTGTACTTAATAATATTATAGGCACGAAAATTTTAGAACAATTGTCCAGTTACTCTTTCAATTGTAATGTAATTTATAATATTATTATTAAATATATATATATATACACTGAAAGTCCCATAAAAGTCCGACTTTGGTTCTTGCCTAAAATGGCCTTGGACATGTGGCGAAGCGACTCCAGTGTCAACAGTCAGGGCCGTATGAACTATTTCCAGTAGGAATACATAATATTAATTAACTTAATTTTGCACAAATGTAGATTTTTGTTATCATAAGGTATGGACCTTTTTAATAATGAAGACTAATTAATGAAAAGAGAATTTTCCGCGAGTATTTAAAAATAAATGCGAAATATGCACGCGAGTGTTTGAACTGCCCCCTTTGGTAGTACGGTACTGGACGAGTTTGCTGACTCTAGAGTGCCGCTCTCTGTACCCCCTCGACCCCTGATCCTTGAACGAAATTCTCGGCATGACATATTGCAGACTGACTTATTAGGGACTTTCAGTGTATATATATATATATATATATATATATATATATGTATTTGTATCCTTATAACAGTATTATAATTAAATTTTTTACATTAAGCAATGTAAAAATAAGTTCAATAAAAAATTAAATTTTATTTCATAAACTATTTTTGCTAAAAATCGTTTGCCTGTTAAACAATACGATTATCAAGATACGAGTAATATCCATTATGCTGTTGAAATTATTATTATGGATATTTTTTAAACTATTAGGTTGTTCGGAAACTAATTTTTTGAAGTAATAAATTTGTAAATTTAAAATTCCATTGAAGAGACGGTACATTCTAAACTTTCCATTCCTTTCGAAGTTTGTAAAACTAGAAATATTTAACTTTAAAATCTACTGCCTACAAAATTAAATTCTTATTCAGTTTGTAAATGCAAAAGATCAGAAGTTTCGAAATTTAAAGAAGTAGACATTTAAAATAAAAACCCTTAGAATTTACCGCCTCCACAATGAAATTTAGTTTCAGAAATTTGCAGCATCAAACACACAGAAATTTCGGATTAAAAATTCGAACATTTACTGTCCATAAAATTAAATTTAATTGAGGAATCTTCAAACTAGAATGGTAAACTTTATTAAGCACCGCAATCAAAATTAAAAATTTTTTTCAAGGTTATGAAAATAGGAATAGTTCAGTTGACAGAAAATTGCAATTCGTTAAGAATTTTAATTCTTTTTTTCCACCTTCCTTAAAATTACATCCAATTTTTTGTTTCGTACCAATATCCATCGCATAATTTGTTTCTGGTGGTGGGTGTGAATTGGTGTGAATGAATGTGAGCCCGCGCAGTCCAGTGTTACTGGATTATAACGCAATACTCTGGAAACACTGCTGCGCACACTGCCGCACACCTTCATGATCTTCATTTGCACTTTTTATTATTTGCTGTTTGCTGTAACGTACGCGTTGTCTTGTGCGCTATATATTTATAGCCAATCATTCAATTCGCTCTTATAAAATCTTCGCAGTGTGAACAGTTCAATTCAATTCTGCATTTGTGTGCATATGATTACGCGTAAGTATATGTATACATAAAACTACTTTTCCTTATCCTTTTTGAATAATTTTAAGGTTATGGATGTTTGTTTTATTGTCGTGTATATATGCTTTCCCTTTTTTCCCAAAAGCACAATTACATTAAAATTTCAACTACGAAATTCTTCAAATTTGTATTTTTTAGTACTACTCGAAATATGCAAGGCAATAATAATTTCATTACTTTGCTTAAATTCAATACATAGTGAAATGTAAGAATTAATGAGTTATAAATTAATATTTAATTGTTCGGAAAAGAGAAGTAATTGAATGAAATATTGCGTTTCAGTGCTACAATGGGGAAACATCGATTCCGAAAACCATGCATTTCGACGACACGGAGACGTAAGCCGTATCGGCAACTGGGAACAAGGCAACAACAAAGAATACTACGCACGAGGAAAATTATTGCCGAGTCTCCGATGGAAAAAGAGATGAGTAATTCTTATGACGTCATACAACAAGTCGGTCAAGTTCCTCAAATCGACAATCACAATGAAATATTGGAATTTATATCACCCCCTTTGGAAGAAGAATTCGTTCCTTCAATCGATGAGTTTGTTTCAAATTTCGGCGAGGACTTTTTTCCAATCAATGATACTCCGTTGCCTATCATTGATCAGTTGGAAACGTCTTTTTCGGTAGCTACAAATGTTGACTCGGAAGTAGATCGTCAAATGTTAAAAATCACGTTAGCTCGCGCAGTAGTGACGACGAACATAAATCACGTTCAATATAATGCGATATTGAGCGCTCTGAGAACACAACCAAGTTTTCGGTTCTTGTCAAAATCTTCGAAGACCCTGTGAGAAATACCTCGAAATTCTCTGCAAGTTAAATTTACTTCACCAGGGGAATACATACACATTTGATTTGAAACGGCTTTACACATAATTCTCGATAAATGCTCAGACAATATTTCAGACGAACTCGAGATCGATTTTTATACCGATGGCAGTGTTTTAAACAAAAAAAAAAGCTAGATCACTGTAATCATGTATCGAAACATCCTTGCTCAAAGTGCGAAGTGACAGGTAAAGTCTATATATGTCGAAATAGGAGAAAACGAACGAGACACATGGCTTTTTTCGGCACAAATCATAAACCCAGAAGCACGGAAGATTACAAAAACAGAGTTAATAAGAAGCACCACTTATCGGGTTCATCTCCTCTCAATAATTTACTATCTGTTCGGTACATCAAGTACCTTTTGAGTGTATGCACCTTGTGCTTCTGGGAGTAATGAAAAAACTTCTGAGTGTGTTGATCGAAGGATTCCACAACAAATTTCCGAAATTTGGGAAACGACAATTACAACTGGCTAATGAAAGACTTCCAGAAATAAGTAATCACTGCCCGGCTGAATTTCCCAGAAAACCAGAAGACTTTCTCGAGTACAGAGCTTTCAAAGCGACGGAGTTTCGCCAAATTTTACTATTTTCAGGAATCATAATTTCCTGCTTGAGCGAGTTTACGTGTCTCGTTCCAACGGATTCAGTGTTTACTAAATGTTTTTTAGTTTCTCGCTGGGGATTAGATAGAACGTATATTTTTCAAGCAGGAGAATCCTCCGACGACGAATGCAATACCGAATACGAGGTTTTTATCGCGATAAATATGTAATGTATTCACGTGTATATTGCTCAAATGAAGGAATATTATTTATAATTTTGTTGAAATGGGAAAATACGAAATTAATGTAAAATTCATAGAATAATGGCTGATTATTTGAATGTGTACATGAGAATGCGATGTACAGAATGTTGTGAATGAAATACAATGAAATCGATTAATACCAAATTTTTCTGCATTTTTCAAAAGCATTTTTGATGTATTCCCTTTAGCTATTGAATTGAGGAATCATTTTAACTTATCATCCTCTCATCACAGGGAAGTTCATCTATTTTCAAAAATATCACGGTAATTTAAAGATGAATTTCTTCCACGTAAACTTATTACAACAAAATACATAAATTTTCAACTAGAAAAGATCAATTTCCAATTAAAAATATCAATTTACAACTGAAAGAGAGATAGTTACATTTTCAGTTTGAAGAGTTGATTCTCAGCCAAAAAGGAACGAATTTTCAACAAAATGGTTAAATTTTTAACCAAAGAGAAAAAGTTTCAACTAAAAGAAATCAATTTTCAACTAAAAATGGAATAATTAAATTTTCGATTGAAAAAAATGAATTGTTAGCGAATAATGAAATGAATTTTCAACACAATAGTTAAATTTTCAACCAAAGAGATGAATCCTTAACCGAAAAAAATGAATTTTTAACAAAGTGTTTCAACTTTAAACTTTGAAGGTTCGATTTTGCTGCCTTTTTGCACTACTCTTATTGTACCGACGCAGTCTATCAGTAAGAACATTTCTGACCAAAAAAGATGTCTCATTAACAAAATGTTGTATTTTCAACAAAATAATTAAATTCTCAACAACAAAAAATTAACTTTTCACCAAAAATAGTTGGACTTTCTGCTTGGGTTCTATTAATGCAATTCGAATTCAAGCGAGAAAACGAGAAAAGGGGGGAGTATCTTGAAAACAGAGGGAAAAAGGGGATAAGAGGGTAATAGGGAAACAGGATGAAGTCTGAAGCATGAAAGTGATTTTCAAACTTCTCAAATTATTATTGAACTGTAACGTTGCATAGCCGTATTTTGCAAAATTTGCAAATTTTGTTAGAACGCTATCTAAATTCGTAACGTTACTTCCACTACCCCCCCCCCCCAGCCCCCCACCATGAAACCAACCACAGTTTTTGGTGCGACTCCCTACCCCCCTCAAATTGGTAACGTAGTTTATTGACGGCCGCATTACACTTTGGCTGAAATTTACCACGTTAGTAACTGGTATTTTCATGTCCACTGATTTACGTGGTAATATTACACTTTTTTGGTAAAAGTGACACAAAAATGGTGAAATTCCACCGATAATCGCTACCCGGTTAGAAGGCTTGCATGAAAAGGTATTAAATATTCTTAATCCCTAAGAATGCCTTTTCCGTCCTCCGTCTTTTAATCCTCACTAGACTACAATATGCGCGCGCATAAGCGCGCGCCTAATATATATATATATATATAAACAATTTTTATATACAAATTTATATAAAAATTTTTATATATAAACAATAAACAATTTTTTTAGAATAACCTTATGTTATATTTAATCACTATTGAATAATGCATTTATTTCTTCTTCGATGTTATTGACTACCAATACGACTGAAAGCAAGGTACATATGATTATAGACTATATAGATTATTGAAAGTGAAAAATTTGCCTCAACATTTATTTATTTTTCCTGCATTATGGATTTCTTAAATATAATTTATATAATTATTTGATAGTTGAAAAATTAATGTCCCAGTACTGCTCAGCAGTACAAATAATAATCGTAAGTTCGCAAAATTGTTAACTCTCTTGAGGTTCGTTTCGAAGAACAAAATATTAAGTTCAATCTTTATGTGAAATTGTAAATATTCATAATCATACAGGCAGTACAACTTCAAGTCATATAATTAATCGAATTTTAAGTATGTTGTTTTTCAAAGCAATTAAGACGACAATTATTTTATTGGTTTGCGAAAAAAATTGTTTTCGCGAAGTTATAAGAATTTGAAATTTTAGATTTTTTTAAATGTACTTTAAATCTTTATAAATTGAGTCTCTGGACTGAACAACTCTTCAAACGCTGGAAACGCACAAAAGTATTATGCAAACGTCTGAGTTAATGAAAATCTTTAAAGTGGCAAAATTAATCTTTTTTTTAATATCAACTTGTAGAGAATAATGACACGTAACTTGTTTCCACTTGCCATTTGTTTGTCTGATGATTATTTTTAATAATAAAAATAAAAAAATAAAAAAATTTTATCCCTAAATTCAATAAGTTTTTAATGTAAAACTCGTAAGTTGGACAATTGTTGTTGAAATTGTTTAAAACTTATCGTTCACATGTAGTATATAATATTATATTATTTCATATATAATATTTCATTACAAATTGAGGCCGGCCGGTAACTATGTTTTTTTTTTAGTTTCGCCAACAGAAAGTATCAAGGAAAGTTCAAAGTTGAAAAAAATGTCTGTAAGGCGTTTGTTTCTCACTATTTAATGAATATTTCTGGACATTTTCAGATCGATTCATTGAAAATTGACGAAGTTAGGTATTTTATAAAAAATCTGAACGACGATTACACTGCCTGATAGTGCTCATTGCTCACAAAGCAATTGCTCGGGGAATCATATGCTTTCTCACAGAATACCTAATTTCCTCTATTTTCAATGAATCAACCTAAAAATTGCTAGAAATTTTTCTTGAATAGTGAGGAACAAATGCCTTTCTGAAACGTTTTCTATCTTCGAAATTCTGTCGAAACTTTTCGTCGGCAAAACTGAAAAAACATGTTTACCGGCCGGCTTCAATTTGAAATTAAATATTATTAAACAGTAGGTGATTCTCTTCTTTTTATCGTTTTTTAAATATCACTAGACTATACTCTATGTCTGTACCAAGTTTTAGATAATTTTAACAACAATTGGGCAACTTACGACGAGTTATATTTTAAAAACTTATTGGGTTTACGGATAAAATTACCACCTTGATCAAAAAGTTTTAGGACTTTATTTTTAAAATCAAAAATACAAGTTTATTCATCATAATCGATAT
>JAUMHM010126408.1:0-19333 GCA_032362435.1 Melikaiella ostensackeni
TAGATATATATGCCTGACAAATATAACACTTGGTTTCACCACTCATCAAGTAAAACAGTGCAATATCATAACTTTGTATGAAATACCGACAAAACACCTAACACGTATTATTCAATCCGAAGACGGCTTACTCATTCCGGTAACATTTATGTTCATTTTCATACCATATATTATAGTTTATTCAATGAATTTGCGGCTTACTACTATATAAAACGGGTTTGATCAAATGATAGTTTAATGGATATTTAGTGCGTCTATGCTTCATTGTAGATCATTCTTACATATTGGCACACCGAAATAGTTTGGTTTCCTCACAGCCATATATGTATAAACATTACTTTGACATAATGAAGAAAAAAAGAAACTTGGATGACCGTTGTTGTAATCCTTTTCAGAAGGATAATCACAACAATTACTCATTTGATTTAAGAAAAATATCTCCTAATATCCAAAAAAGTACCTCAACATATCTATTGTTGCAAAAGTGTGCTGATCATGCAGAATGGAAATGGCTAATCTTTCCCTCATGTCTGATTTGTCTACCGAAGTTGATTTACTAGTTGATGTTGGAGGAGCCTTGACTAACAACGGCAATGCTGCTCGTATTATTCAGATGGATACATTACCTGAAATGCAAGTGCATGGTGACAAAGTATCTTCACTCTACGATTCTATGAATGACCAAATTTTTCCTTCTCCTTCAACATCAGAGTCAAAAAACGGAATGAGAGTAAGAAAATGAAAAGCATAACTCAGCTTTTAAGGCTGGCGCATTGCTCCAGCTAATCGGCGCGTGAAACCTGTCCGCTTTAGGCCCACTGTACGGCAACTACTTCCTCCCGTCCCATTTTCTGCCTGAAGCGATTTTGAAGGAAAAGAATCAAGCTTTCTATTCAAATTATTTTCAGGAAAGTAAAAAGGGTCGGATTTGGAGAAAAACTCAAAAACACTTTTAAAATTATAAGTTCGAGGTCAAATTAATTGTTTTATACAAAATGATTATTTTTATTGCAAACTCCATAAAAACCTCTTTCAAAACCTTTATATAAAAGTCAAATCGGAAAACTCTAGTAGAAGTTATGAGTTATTGAAAATATAAAACATAAAAGAATGTGGCCCCTGCATCTTGACAACCCGCTGCACTAGACCTAGCCCCTTTACATATTTTAAAGAGGTCCACTAACACTACGATTTAGTAGAGTTTCAATAAGATTAGGGACAACAAAATTTTAGGCGGGCGCACTTGGCGAATTTTGCCCCATATATTAATCATAAGTTAGAAAATGACAATAATATACAATAAAATTATAAAAACAATATTATGCATATATTTATTCCAACAAATTACAATACTTAAAATAATACTAACACATTATCAGGTGCGCTTGTGCGCACGCGTATAACAGTCTGGCATGTGTGTAGCATTCAGTGAGAAATTAATTGAGATACTTAGTGGAAATTTATTTCATGTTCAGTTTAAGAGATTTTAAATCTTAGTATTAATAGTTAACATTTCAAATTATTATTTAAATAATATGTCTGCCTTCGGCGGGAACATTCTCATTGCGCGCTACGTGCGCGCTGCTTCGCGCCAAGTTTGATCGCGCATAGAGCGCGCAAGGAAGCTCTCGCGCTTTGCGCTTGTTTTCATACGTTTATAGTAATGCGTGCATTTCGAATTAATATTTTTGAAATATTATAAATATTGTTACTTAAATTTGAAACTGGATCAGAATTGGCGTTGTTTTTCTATTGCGAATGTTCACCCTCCGTACATTTCAGCTGGACATTTTTCTCGCTGGAGTTGAGAGAACGCAGATTTTGAAGAGATACAAGATAGTAAGTGCTGGTCGTTAACTTGGATTGGCTGCCAAAAATGGGAGTGAGCGTACAAGATACACCCCGTTTCTAAACCTGAGTAAGACCTCGAGTAAGACGACAGACGCCAGGATAAATCCAAGATCTCAAAGCGTGATGACAAAAGGGTGACCGTAATCAAGTGACGTAGCGTCGATGTTGTATAATGGCCCTGGGTTATGGTGAGGCACTTTTCGAAGCTCAGTTCTTGTATCAATGAAGCCCGAATGGAATTTACGGCTGCTTCCCACAAACCACCGTAATGAGAATAACTGAAGGGAATGAATTTCCCGGCTACATTCTTATTTTCTAGATTATTCGAATTCATTAAATCAAACAGTTCTTTAAGCTGTCTGCTAGTGCCTACAAAATTTGTGGAGTTATCAGAAAATATAGTGCTAGCTATGCCGCGGCGAGCGAACTGCCTTTCAAAGCTACCTATAAAGTCCTCGTTTGTGAGATCACTCACCAGTACAAAATAAACAGCCTTCGTCACGAAGCATACAAAAACAACTACATATGATTTGAGCCTATTTGTGTCACGATAGCGCTTTTCCTTGACGGAAAAGAGACCGCAGCAATATATTTCGATATTCATAAGTGGTCGCAAATCAAATGACCTTACGCGTGTCATTTCGTCCGTCAAGTATCCAATATTTTTCGCGAACTGCGTAAAGCGTAGCTTGTACTCGAGCATGTTTCAACGCAAGATGCTGTTCCAAAATTATCAAATCGGCAACGTGATTCTTGCGCGAGAGTAGTGTTGGATGATTTGTTCGTAGTCAAATGTAGTCTTTCACCTACCTTGAGAATTTCTTGGTCAAGAAAGGGATTAAGTGCTAGAATCTTGTTCTTTGTGTCAAGAGCTTGTTTTTTTGATAATGCTTCAATGTTGTTTGCGAATGCATTTGCTTGAACAATTTTGAGCACTCGATTGAACGCAACTCAGATTTCTACCTGAGAAAGCTAACCTACGAGCTTATCCTCATTTGTGAGTTAAGTATTGTTACAGAATCTCATACAATACGCGAGCAATGTAAACCGATCATTGAGTTAGACAAAGAAAAATACTTGACTGTTGGACAAGTGCTTTAGTGCCTGAGAGGTAGTAGTAAACAAGCGAACTTTCAATCATATCAATTCCTAGCATAGGTAAACAGAGATAATTGTAATATGGTACACGAGTTAATATACTCTGAAAAAATTTACTGTTTTCTTTGATATTTTGTTTCGATTGTAAATTGAAGGGTGGAAATGCAAGAGGAATCAAGCACCATTGTCCACTTTTTTCAGGAAAGTCTAATAACGTGTTGTGAATTCAGCAGGATTATTTAGAAGAAAGGAAGAAGAAAGTTCTTTTAAGATATTTTTCATGTACCTTTTTTCGGTATTGCCTTTTACATATTCGTATGGATAATTTTTATTGAATAAGGTTTTATAAATAAACCCTACGTTTTTCTTGTGGAACTCAGGTTTTAACAAACTTACTACTCTGTTAACTATGAATAAAAAACAGCCCGCTTGTGTGCAATGTGATGCTTATAGAAAATATTGACTGTGCGTCCTAAAGCTATCAGTTTCTGATACCAATCAATCTTTGGGTCGTTTCGTGTCAAAGGCAAACTCAAGTCACTTATTTCGCTTAGTTTGAGTTATTTTATAGTGTTTAGGGTACTGTTGCTAATAAGCTAATAAATTTTGGGGAACAATCCTCGTTCCTAATAGCTATACATGCACGGACTCGAAAGGAAAAGCAGCAAAAAAAAACACTGAGAATATGGCGGCAAATAAATATAAACGATAACTTCATTGTTATTTTTTACCGAGTTACACTTTTTCAGTTGAGAAATGTTTATAATATTCGCGAGAAGAAATTTACAAAGTTTTGTAACTGATACCGTAGCTGAGCCTAACACGACCTGCGCGGTGTTCGTTAATTCGCACACTGACTGGTCATTCAAGACGCTACTGAACACACACACACACACACACACACACTCAGTCATCTTTAGCTGGATAGCATTCAATTACACGACCAGGCGACCATTTAGTTGGAGGAAGCCCATCATTGCGCATCAATACTAAGTCACCAATTTCAAGGTTAGATTGTTCACGATTCTCATATTCGCAAAAAAATCTCCACGATATGTTGAACGACCTACCAACGAGAGAGTCGATTCTCTTGCAACAAATTCAACTGATTTTTCAGGAGACTCAACAGTGGTGTCCCAATCAAAAAATGCCCTGGGGTGAATTAGGTGGAGTCTTCGCTATCATCCAATAACGGTCCTATTGGGCGAGAATTAATAGCTGCCTTAATTCTCGTGAGAGTAGTGTAAAACTCTTCGAAAGTAGGAGTTCTAGAACCCACTATTCGGCGAAAGTGATGCTTAAAGCTTCTCCCTCCAGCCTCCCACATTCCCCCGAAATGAGGTGCAGAAGGCGGAATGAATTGCCAAGTACTTCTTCGGGTGGCGAGTTGATTCTGCAAATTAAAATCTTTACATAGATCTAAAAGGCAATTACGCAATTCTCTTTCAGCTGCCTGTAATGTGGTACCATTGTCACCGTATATGTGAGCTGCCAATCCACGACGATTTGAAAAGCGGTGGTAGGCTGCTAGAAAAGCTCCACATGTGTAATTTGAAACAAGTTCCAAATGTATGGCTCGAGTCACACAACAGACGAATAAGGCTACGTGAGCCTCATAACTTTTTTGCCCTCTTCCCGGTGATACGCGTACGTTGAAAGGACCCGCATAGTCAACCCCAGTGTGCATAAAAGGGCGACTTACAGTGGTCCGAAAATACGGGAGACTACCCATAAGCTGTTGTGAAAGAGTAGCTCGCTGACGTACACATGAAACACAGACGGCAATAGGTGGTTATTCTCAGAAATTTTGGCCAAGACGAAGACCTATCAGCTAAATCGAAGGGTTGCTTAGCTTGCTTCATGAAATGATGAGTATCTATCTTACTCCACTCAAGGTCAACATCTGGAGACAAAACAGGCCGTGATTCTGGCCAACTTGCAGAATGTTTGACCAGCCACTGTGGACCATGCTACCATAGGGGATGATCCTTCAACTCCTCTGGGGAGAAACCCCTGGAAGCGCAATTAGCGGGATTGCCCTTAGTGGGAACATGTCTCTACTGAGCGTTTGAAACAAGCTCATAAGTGTGAGACATTCGATTAGATGCGAAAGTACGCCAAGTCGACGGATGCTTGGTTAGCCAAGCTAACACCACTAAAGCATCAGTGTGACAGTAAAGTGGGATACTATCAAACCTAATTGTTGAAATTATGAAACGAAGAGTCTTTGCCAATAATTGAGCTCCGCATAATTCGAGTCTGGGTATGGTCACAGGTAGGATAGGAGCCACTCCCGATTTAGCAGTAAATAAAGTTACCTGTGCAGTTCCATCCTTCTGAATATCGCGAAGATATACAACTGCATCATAAGCATAGGCATGTGCTCGAAGTGTCAGAAAATCCATGCAGCTCGCAACCTAGATTGTCAGCGCTTTGTCCAGTCCATCGCGGTATTTGGATTGCCTGAAGTTGGGTAAGACCCTTATAATATTTGTACTAATAGTCCTCCAAATCAGTGGGTAATGGCTTATCCCACTGCAATTTTTAAAACCATAGCTGCTGCGTCAAACGCTTAGCGACTATTACTACTGGAGATAACCAGCCCATTGGATCATGCAGCTTTGCGATAACAGAGACAATTAAACGTTTCGTCGGGGAATCCACAGGTCGGTTCACAAGTTTAAATTGAAAAACTTCGGATGCAGGATCCCATTGCAAACTTAAAACTTTCAGTCGAATTCCCTCATCCATAAGAAAATGAAACGCTCTCTCATGAGTTTCTGAGGCAGTCTGACAATAACAATTCATTATTACTTCCTCATTTTCTTAGATGAAAGCAACCCTTTTCGAATGGATGAATGACTTGCGTTCTTAATTATCGTGCTTCGTCTATTTCATCAGCGCCAAAAGGAACGTTATCTACATAAAAATTATTTTCAAGGACTGTTTTAGCTGCAGGAAAATTAGAACCTTCATCAGTTGCTGACTGTTTAATGACTCTGTTAGCGATGTAAGAGGCGCAAGCAGTACCATACGTGACCGTATTCAAATCCCAAGCCAAACCTTTTTCTGTCACGTCTGTCAACCAAAATCTGTCGAAACGTTTTCTCTACGTCGGCGACAAACACAAGGCGATGGAATCGCCAGCGTAATATAATGGAGACTAGATCCATGCGAATTTTAGGCCCTATGTGAAGATACGAATTTAAGGATGTGTTATTGGATGTCAAACTTGAGGCATTAAATACTACTCTTGAACGAGTAGTAGAACTATCATCTTTGGGGATGGGATGATGGGGCAAGTAAACTGTTTTAGGAGAATCAACTTCACGAAACTCCTTAACGCGTTTCATATGATCTAACTGTTCATATTTGGTTAAAAAACCCGCATATTGAGAATACCAAGCTGAATCTTCAAGCAAATGAGCATGTACCTTCTTTAAAACTAACTTTGCTCTATTCAGGGAACTGCCAATATCTATCGGAGGGCCATTCTTAAAGGGCAATTTTGCCATGTACCTTTCTGATGCTAAGCGTTGATGAGTCGAAACAAAATGCTGCTCACAAATTATCTCATAGGAAGTCAAAAGGGATCTGAATGCAGGTTTCTCCACCTCCCAGAACCTAAGCAAGTCGTCGTGAAGGACTTCCCCAGTTATGCTTTGATGCGCTTTTACTGGTAAAGACCAGCCGATGTTTGATTTGAGAACTGGCCCAGAGAGCATCCATCCAAAGATGGTATCCTGCGCTGTAAGAGAGCCTAACGTACCCTGTTCAAGCCCTGGTAAGAGAAAGGATCCAAATACAGGTATATCCGCTCCTATAAAGATATCTATAGCTTCTGAGCTAAATGGATCAGGATCTGCTAACAAATGCTCTTTAAATTCCTTTTCAACTCCTCTCCTAGGTCTTAGAGGTGGAGTATAAGACGTTAAATTAGAATTTTCACCAATCTTTCAGATACAAAACAACATTCCAAGCCCTGATCAAGGAGAACTCTAAATACATGAACCCGGCCATTATTAGCTCGTACGTTTTCTACGGCGGTCGCGAAGAAAGTAGAGCGTGAAAAATCGGGTTTATTATTCAAAACATAAACCATAGTATCATTGAGATTCGTATGATGGGCTTCCTGTATTGTTAGTGGAGTGTTATCCGATACTTCTTTTATTATTGCGCCCGAATTACTAGTTCCGGCCACTGGAGAACTGATTGCGCGAGTGTTGCCAGAAATCAACGCTGGCGCTGTCGCAATAGAATTAGAATTAGATTTAAATTCAATATGTAGCAACGTGTTATGTTTACGATAGCACTTACTACAAGTAAATGTTCTAGAACGGTGGTAAGGTTTATGACCTGGTGTCAGATAATTAAAACAACAGTGATGTCGCAAAACGAATTCCTTGCGTTGATCAATAGATAATTCTCTAAATTGTTTACATTTGAATAAATGATGATTCTCTTTGCGCATTAGGCATTTTGAATTTGTAGGGTCTTTGTGACCTTTAACTGATTGTCCTTTGTTATTTTTACTCTTTTCTGATAGATTAGATTTTGGGAGTTGAATTACTTCTGAAGTGCGCACACGTTTTACCAAGAAATCATCTAATTTTCGGAAAGTGGGATAATCAGTCTCACATCCCAAATGCGTCTCATATTCCTTCGAAGATGACACATCTAATTTACGTACTGTCCGAGAAACCATGATGTCATCCCAATGCTGAGTTGGACGTTTCAAATTCTTTAAAAAGGTTAAAGCTTCATTTGTAGTGTCGCGTAAAACTGTTAATTCCGCTACAGGGTTATTGGGAACATTCGGAATAGACACGATTGCTTGCAAATAAGCATTAATCAGAGCACGCTTATTATCGTAACATTTTTCAATTTTCTCCCAAGCAGTAGTGAAAGTCGAATTCGTTACTGTTACATGTTTAATCACATGGCTAGCGTCACCTGCCAGAGAATTCCTCAAATAATTTGAACGAGAAACATTAGATAATCGATCGTTATTGAGAATGAGAGCCTCGAAAAGATCACGAAGCTTCTCCCACTCGACATAATTGCCTGAAAATTCAGGCAGCGTAATTTTGGGTAACCTGGGAATACCAAAATCTTGTCGGGATACGTATTCTCGCATTGACTGGATACCCATTGATTTTTCAGATACGAAGGGATGCAATTTTGAATTTAAATAATCAAAAGCTGAGAGATACGCTTTCTCGATTTGTAAGAATTGGTTCTTGGCAAAATACTCTATTGAAGTTTTCTCAGCCAGTGTGCAAAGCAATCTTGCCTGTAAATCTAATTCTAAACATTGTTGCCATTTTCGATTTGATAAATCCAAACGACCTGTGACAGTGGTTTTGTTTCGTTTATCGAGAGCGAGCTTCTTCACATGAATTTCCGTTCGCGAAAGAGCTTCGTGTAACGTGTAAAGTTTCCATTTTTCTCATGAGGTTCACATAATTGTTACTATTTACAGATACTAGCGCTCATGAGGCTAGAAATGAGTTGAGAAAATTATAATTTAGCCGACGTGAAAATATTCAGCACGGTTGTTAATATTCAAGTTAACAAATCATTTGAAGACAACACGGAGTTGTTGCCAGAAAATTAAGTGTGCGAATCAAGTATCATAAAATTAATACTGATGCTGTCATGAAAATGAAAAAATATAATAGCATTAGCAGAGCAAGCTTACGCGTTCATTTCAATCATGATAAGACTGTCCTTGTGTAATGCAAAAAAGACAGCTGGAGATTTTGCTGAGCGCGACGTTGAACACCTGTAAGACTTGCCTTTGACTTGCGAAATTCACTCGCTTCCATTCTGCATATGACCACGAAGAAGTAAAAAGACAGCTAGTAACAGCTGATTGGACTGGAACTGACAGCAGTGGAAAATCGATGAAGGCAGGAATAGCAGGAGCATCTGAAGATAACGTTCCCTTGAGTGGAAGCTGGACGCATGGTAATCAGCTAGCGTTGAAGAGAGGCAGGCGTTCACCTGACAATAAAATTGGTCGAGGTTTTGTGTGTGTGCGTGTGATGTCATTCATGCACCCAACACACATGATCAATAAAATGTCTCACTCTAATTATCTTTCTTCACTCAACTTTCGATCACTAACTGCACTGTTTGAAATTCTCTTAGTATTTACACTATATCCAAAAAATGCCACAAGAATTGTGAGAAAACTTTTCGATACAAATAATCCACGTCCAAGTAAGTTTAGCGAACACGGCGTGTCGAATTCAAATGTAGCGGCTGTCGACGCCATACTGGTTTCACGACTGTTTTGAACTCTCGAACTTTTTTCACTCGTTTTAAATTTGGCGACAAATAAATATAAACGATAACTTTATTGTTATTCTTTACCGAGTTACACTTTTTCAGTTGAGAAATGTTTGTGACATTCGCGAGAGGCTTTTTCGAGAGAGAGAGAGAGATCTTTTTACAAGATTTTTTTAGCTCTGTATCTATTGGTTTCACAAAAGGAGGGTCTGCTGGTGCACCTAAAAGAAAAAGTGAATTTAAAAGAAAAACACACATCCGTAAATAATGGCAAAATGTGCTTTAGGTAACTTGGTATCTTGGCTGTAGTAGTTAGTTAGCTTATAGACGGGCAGGAGACCCTGACTGAGACACCCCCTGGCGGTCAGTCTACAAAGCCCACTGTGCCACAAACTTAACAGTTCGCTCCTAGTGGTCGGTTATAGAACTCTTGATAAAGCCCTAGATGTCGACCACTGTTTGCGTCGTAAATTCCTCGGGTTCCATGAAATGAGCCCCAACGGTTTGTTGCCTGAGTCTGGCCAGTGCCAGGCACTGGTATAGGACATACAGGGATGTCTCGCCATCTCTACCGCATTTCGTGCACTCTGTCGTGGGATTTAGCCCCATTTTGTGCTTATGATAGTTCAAGTGGTTGTGTTCTATGAGCATCTGAACCTCCAACCTTAGATATTTCTTGGGAAAACCACAGGATTTCCCTGACTCTGTTTATCCTGTACGTATAGCCCAGGATGGCTTTCGCCTGTCGGCAACCCTACATTTGTTCCCAGTACTTCCGGTGCTTCGTACAAATCCAGTTTTTGATGGCCATCCCGATGAAGCAAGACGCCATATGAGGTTATATGAGGGTCACGTTATTTTTTTCTGCCAGTTGGTTTAATGCCATTTTGCATTCCTTAACCAGTCTGAAAGACGGTGGCATGCTGTCCGAGTGGGATTCCCATCCCCTCATATAACCCTCCTCATTTAGTCTTCAAAGGAGGCCGGTGACTACAGTGTACCACAGGAGGGGTGACGGAACACCCACCTGAGGGCATCCTCGTGGTGCTACCCCCATAACTAGACATTCACCCCACCTGGTTTCGAGACGCCTCCGATGCAGCACGCTCCGTATCCAGCTTACGAGTTGGCTTGGAACAACGCAGCTCAAAGCCTCCCGGAAAATGTATTCTGGATGGGTATTGCTGAAGACACCCTCTATGTCCAAGAGGGTTCACACAGCGTACTCCCCCTGTTCAAGCTGCTGCTGAAATTTTTTTTACAACAGCATGGAGTGTAGTTTCCACACAGCAACCTGCCTGAAAGGTAAAGTCGGAAAGCCCTTATACTTAGACCTAGGAAGGTATGAAGGTTACCACCCCTAGGACGGTGGACTCACCTGCGATCGGCACAGGATCCTCAATTTGCAGACTTTTTCATACTATCATGGCTCCAACAAAACAAATTTCACAATCTCCATTGAACATTGTAGTGCCCCCGAATACTTATCACAAACGCGATAGCACGCGTCAATCGTTTTGCTATGTTTGTAGCGAGTATAACATGAAGAACAATCTGAGAAAATTTTCAGACAGCTGCTGCTCCAATTTTGTTACAACAGCATGAAGTGCAGTTTCCACAAAGCAACCTGCATGGAAGGCAAAGTCTAGGAGCCCTCATACTTAGACCTAGAAGAGTATGAGGATTATCACCCCTAGGACGGTAGATGTAGCATTTGTAAGAGTTCGTTAAACCGATGGAAAGAAAAAGGGGGTCGATCAAGACTAAGATTCAAGACACCCGTTAGATAAAGACAACCAGAAGGTAAGGAAGATTGCTATTTTATTATGACGAATGTCGCAGGATTCAATAGTAACAATATTTCTCAAATAGTTTACGCAAATGTTTCTAGTGTAACAAAGCCGACACTTCTATCTGATGATACTGAGAACATGGGAGAAATTGAGACTGAAATTATTGCATCTCTCAATGAAGTGGAAATCGATGACCATTCAGAACAAGAGCACGAGAGATGTAACAAAACGGATAATGTAACAAGTCATATAGATAATGAGGATTACACTCCATCTAATCAAAACCATTCTATACCCCAGACCTTCGCACAAGAAGAACTTAATGATTCGATTAGGGGTTCAGGGTTATCAAAAGATACAGCCACCAGAGTCACTTTCTACCGAGATAAACATATATGAGGAGTTCAGGAAGTATTTCTCGCGGGTTCCAGATCTAGTTTATTGTATCGATGTGAAAAACTTGATAAATGAACTAAAGACAAATTCGTACAGAACTGAAGAATGCAAAACGTAGTCTGAAGGTAGTGTTGCTTCATAATACGAATAAATATGCACCAATACCGTTGGCATACTCAAAACATTATTGAACAACAATCGGGCTTTACTGAATTCCCATGCTATTTTTGTCTTTGGGATAGTAGAGATAGGAAAAATCATTATAAGCCAATTGTTTGGACGCCAAGATTGAAATTGCTTTCTGACTCACACAATGTGATACACGAAACCACTTGCTGATCCTGCAAAAATCATTCTGCTGCCCTTTATCTAACGGTTGGATTGATAAAACAATTCGTTAAATCACTAGACAAAGACGGTCAACGCTTTGCTTGTTTAGATCATAAATTTTCTGCTATTTCTGAGAATAAATTAAAAGAAGGTATTTCTAATGGTCCACAATTTCGCACCATAATAAAGGATGACCAATTTATGGCTTTAATTAATGGTGTTAGAAAGGCGGCATGGGTCAGTTTTAATAAAGTTGCACAACAATTTCTAGGTAATCACAAAAGTGAAAATAACAGGAAGATAGTGTCTACTACGGTTGAAAACTTCAAGAAGCTAGGTTGTTTAATAAATCTCAAATTGCATTTTCTACATGCATATTTGAATGACTTTCCAAGTATGTAACTGTGGAGATTTGAGTGAGGAGTAGTGAGAGCGATTTCATCAGGTTATTAGGACAGAGGAGCGTTGGTATCAAGGGCGGCGGGATGAGTATATGATGGCAGACTTCTGCTGGATGTTGGAAAGAGATTGTAAGATAAAGGGAACGAAGAGAAGAAGAAAAGCACTACATTGATCATACAGCGATAAACGTGTGCGCAAGAGCAGACGGACAATATAATGAAATTCCAATTCGACTATGGAAATCTAGATAATGTAGAAAATCGCGGGTCAGATGTGCTTTCAGTGCGACGATCAACATGAAAAACTTTGTAGTAGGTCTAGTTCCATCCTTTGAGCAATTCTGGTGGAGCAACTTGAGCTAATGAAGGATAACTCAGATTGAATTGAGTCCTAGTGAGACCTGGCTCCATTATATGCGGGACGTTCAATGTGATAAGGGTGACGTTATACCCGCGAGAATTACGTTCATAGAAAATTTATCGTATCCAGAGGAAAACCCTGACCTGCTGGAGAAAAACAAAGGGCGTAATCTGAAAGTGGGACGTTGATTTGATCTAAAGCAATCATAATCAGAAAAATGATTTTCGGACGCTTAAATGCTTTTTCTCATAACGCGTCACGTATTATATTTTGGCTGTTTTCCGGATTAATTCAATACCAAAGGTAATTTCATGTACAAAAAAGCACATTTTCCAGTAAAGTTTCCGCGTCTGGGGGGAAAACCCGACTGGATGGGGGGAAACTCATGGCAGATTCTTACTCAGCGCACCAAAATACATAAAGATATCATGTCCTGACTTGTTTCCAGACGATTTCAATACCAAGGGTTATTTCATACCCGACATAGCTGATTTTCTAAGGAATTTGCCGTATCTAGGGAAAAATTCAGAGGTGCTTGGGTGAAACTGATGTCAGATTCGTATTCAGGGCACCAGAATACATGAAGATATCATGCTCTGACCTGTTTTTATACGATCTCAATACCAAAGGTAATTTATACGCAGAAAAATCTGATTTTCGTAGGGAATTATCCGCGTCGAGGGGAAAACCCTGATGTGGTGGGGGAAAACTCATGTCAGATTCGTATTTAGGGCCCCAAAATACATATAATCACCATACTCTGACCTCTCGCTCAAAACACAAACCGGCATATATCCTGACATGCGATTCGCACTGTTTTTCCACTGTTTTGTACAAAATCTCATGCAATTTGATATCTGAGCCAAGTCATCCGCCCACGGATTGTTCATGAATTAAATACTTTTCGCACAAAAGGATCACTTATTTAATAAAAATATTTTTCTAATCATGAGCTTAATGACCAGTTGTTATAAAAATGTTGAGTTAGTCAGGTTAGTGTAAACTGTGAGCTATTCATCGATTGAATTCAATTGCTCTGAAATCAACCAAAAATTACCAAAAAAAATCTCATAACTGCTTTTAGGTTAAAAAAGGGCTGAATTGTGCATTTGCTTGAAAATAATGTTTATGAAAATTGAAAATATCACTAAATACTGGAACGATTCTACCAAATATAACGCACAACGCATCTAGTAATACTTTTCCGTGAAGAAACAGTTCTATTGGGTTGAAAACGGGCTGAATTGTTCACTAGTTTGCAATAAATATACATAAAAATAATAGATGTTGTTAAACGTTGATTAAATTTAACTAGGAATCGTGTATTAGGAGTCTATTAATACTTTTTTGCAAAACAAAACTGTGCTTTAAAGAAGAAGAATGGTTTATCTTTAGTACTATGTAATATAACCCTTGTTGTCACACTTCCTTTCAAATGCTATCTTCAATTATTTACTTTGCTTTTTTCAATTCATTTAATTTTATTTCCATTGATTCACTGGATTCTCTTAATTTTCCGAATTCGTCATGAGATCTATAAATAATTTAATTTTCGATTAAATCTGTGTTCATTTGTTCGTGTTTCATGTTAATAGCTGTTATTCGCGAGAGCACGTCGGCGTTAGAATTATTTTTCATTTTGTTATAAACGATTTCATAATCGCATTCTTACAACTTAAGTTTCCGTCTGAAACTTAATTCTCCGACTTAACGAATCCTTCACATTCATTAGTCAAACTAACGGTTTATGATCTGTCACAATTTTAAATTTACGTCCGTACAAATATTGTTGGTAACGCTTTACAGCCCATACTATCGCGAAAAGTTCGTATAATGTTCTTCAGCCTTATCTAAATTACATGAAGGAAAAGCTAGGAGTCAAGTCTTTCCCTGATTCGCCCTGCGATAAAACTGACCCTAAAACATAATTAGTGTCGTATGTGGTTGATATAAGATCTCAATTCTAGTCGGGATACTGGAGGATTGGCTCAAACATTAAAGCTGTTCTCAATTTTTATGAAGCAACCATTTATCCTTGTTTCAAGAAAGAAGGAAGGCTGGAGATGCTTGCCAGAATGATGAAATCCGTGTGGATGTCAACGAGAGAAAGCAAACGTACTTGAGAATGTTAAATATATTACATAAAGGTTATAGCGATGAGGTATTGACAAAATTAGAAAATTATCATAGGGACAAAAGCAGAAAATCCAAGATACTAGTCCAAGAAAGCAAGGATAAAATCGAAGCGGAAGAAGTTAAAAAAATGCAAAATGGTTTTGAAGGAAACAAGAAATTATTTTGGAAATGTCTTAAGGAGATTAGGAAGGGAAGTTCTAGCACTGAGGTTGCCAGAATTAAGAATGCTGAAAGTGAAATGGTATGGGATTCAGACAAAGTGAAAGACTGTATGAGAGATTTTTTCATGAAATTGTATGGAGGTCAAGCTATGGAGCATAAAAACTACGTCACTGAAGAGAATACATTAAACAATCCCGCTGTAGGTAGTGGAAGTAGAATTGATATCGACGACACTTTAACCGTGATTGAAAAACTAAAGCTTGGTAAGGCTTTTGGTCTCGGGCATTGCTTACCCTGACCGTGAGACTCTTCCGCGAAATTCTACGATGAAAACAGTACAAAATGTAGATTCTTGTTATCATAAAGGATGGACCTTTTTTGATAATAAAGACTAATTAATGAAAAGCGGACTTTCCGCGTGTATTTAAAAATAAATGCGATATATGTACGCGAGTGTGCGAGCTGCCCGCTTTGTAGCAACGGTATTGCGTGATTGCCTCAAGGATGCTGGGCATCTTTCCCTGTCCCCTGGGCTCCCTCGACAATAAGTACGAGCTGACAGAATTCTGGAGACGCAGTAAGACGAAGCATAGTATATCGAAAGTTGAATGCATGTGTACTGTGAATGATGAAGTTCCAAATGATTGGAGAAAGGCGATCATCGTCCCAGTCTACAAGGAAAGCGGTGATAAAGGTGACTGTACTAATTATAGAGCGATTAGTAAAATTGTTTGAGAAGAGTGAAAGAAATTTGCTGAGATGGTTTGGTCATGTTGAGAGAATAAATGGAGAACGTTTAACGAATCATGTGTATTTAGGTGAAGTAAGTGGTAGCGTACCCACAGGTAGACCGAACAAAGAATGGTTAGAATGTTGAATAAGACTCTGAAGTGGAGGGATATAAGGAGTCGATTACACAAGATCATGCATGAAACGATTTATGGATGTAACGGAAGTAAAATATGTATGCAAGGATAGAGATGTATGGAGGACAATTGTTCATAAAAAGAAGAGTGATGCCTGAAACAAAAGAATTGGCATACTAATGAGGTCGGGTGAAGAAATTTTCTTAGAAGATTAGTATGGAAGCTTTTTGAGGCTCTTCACCTGGAGTGATTGCCAGAGAGATCGACGACGCTGTCAGAGCGGATTTGCCTTCCGCTCTCCAGCAGGATAGTGTTAATGCTATCGAGTCTGGACTTAATCTAAATTTCAAGTAGCAAACATTTCCGCTCCGTATATTGAACTCTATAATGGAATCTGCTGACTATTCGAATACTGAGCTGGACTCTTACAACAGCCCCACTGTCTAGTACTCTGAATACTACAAAATAATCGAAAATAAGCAAAATTAATGACTTGAGTTTTTCCTTTGACGTGGAATGCCCCACGGTGGGCAAAGGTGAGAATGTACGTGACAAAATCGTAGACCTGACCTAGAGGGATAAAAGTTTATGAGGTTTACAGATGAATAACCACAGAATAGAGAAGAAATACGGAGAATCTGTAAAATATATTTTTCACATTAGAAATCTAAGCTGAAATTGACATTCTTTGACAAAAATTTTTAATATTGCATAACATGTGCACTCCGATATTACATTTGATGTGCTTAATATATATTTAATTATTTTTCCTCCTCATAGAGGAAGCTTTGTTATGGTGACAGTTTCGAAAATTTTTAAATTCGTATAATTGAACGTTCCTCAATAACAAAATGTCTAACACAATGTTCTGATCAATTGTCCAGATGTGTGTGTGTGTAGATGTGTGAATGCGCTGATGTGTGGATGTCACACCTTTTTATGGACATGACGACTTGAAAACGGTTGCAGATAACTTGATAAAATTTGGTGGGCTTATTTCGACTACTAATATCTGAAAACATAGGAACATAAAAAATTCCTTGGTTTGAGTCGAATCGATTGACCTGTAATATCAATAAATTTCATTAAAGAGTAAGGAAGTTATGGTCGTTTATAGTATTTGGAAAATAGATGTTTAATAGTAAAAATTTTTTCAGGCACATAATTCAAAGTGGCTGGAAAAATGTTAAAAAATCAATGGTTAGAGGCGAATCGATTGACCTGTAATATTAATACATTTCAATGAAGAGTAAGAGAGTTAGGGTCATTTATAGTATTTAGAAAATGAGTTTTTTAAGGTAAAATTTTTTTCAGACATAATTCAAAGTTGATGCAAGAACATAAAAAATTCCTTGGTTCGAGACGAATCAATTAACCTATAATATTAATATATTCTATTAAAGAGTAATGTAGTTATGTTAATATATATTATTTGAAAACTCGATTCTATAATATAAGAAGAATACTATAATATGAATATATTTGATTAAAAAGTAAGGCAGTTATAGTCATTTATATTATTTAAGAAATCGATTTTAGAGCAAAAATATTCTCATTCACCTAATTCAAAGCTGTTGTGAGAATAGAAAAGATTCGTTGAATCGAGATGAATTGATTGACATATAATATTGATAAATTTAATCGATGAGTTAAGAAGATGTGGTCAGGTATAATATTTGAAAAACATTTGTTTACAGCAAAATTTTTTATATAAATGTATGCGTCGGCATGGAAAGGCCCCTTATGGCAGGTTCTAGCTTAGGAGATATTCGTGTTTTCATAACTCAAAGTCGAAATTATTATTTCTGGATTTGAGTAGGAGATAATACTAGATCCTATACTAAATCTATTGACTGTTTTTGATCGTGCGCTCATGGCACACGTCAATTTTAGATACGTTTTTCTCGAAAAGCGGTTTTTTGATGTAATAGCTTCATGCACGCCCCAGCGACTCGTTTTTTAACCTAAGGAGTTTGTTTTCAGCTTCAAATTCCGGGAAATCATCCGGCTTTATTCCATTGTTCGTGACCATAGGGCCCGTTTCATGCGGACGCCAAAAACAATTTATTAAAATTTGATGTAATATATTTTTTAAGTCCTGGATTCAAAGAGAATCGATTGACCTATAATATTAATGCACATCATTAAAGATTCTAGAAGTTATGATCATTTATAATATTTAGATATTTTGTTTTTTCGATCATAAATTTTCTAATGAAAAAATTTTGATAGAGACTGATAAGACTCTCTTCTGATAGAGATTATAATAGTATTCTGATAGCTACCAATTTTTTATACCTGGAAATAATAATCCAGTTGATATCTGTTTACTTTCAAATTGATAAGTTATATTGGTATTTCGCCAACCTCATTGAATTGATTTTCAATAGTCATGTGCATTAATTGAAAGTATTGTAAAAAAATATTTTTTAGTTGAAATTTCCTTACAGCTTTTCTGTGACAATTTATTTTTTAAATTATTTTGGAAATAAAATATATATTTCAATGAAATTGTTCCCAAGATGCACCACGTGGAGGTCACCAATTTTTTCGAAAGGAGCATTCAATAAACAAAGTGTCTACTGTCTAGGCATATCGAAAATGTATTTTCTTAACGCGAGTCCCCTTGCCTCTCACGAATCGAGGTGCTTTTTAAACGTGAGCCCCCTTGCCTTTCACAAATCGGGGTGCTTTTTGAACATGAGTCCTCTTGCCTCTTACGAATCAGGGTGCTTTTTGAACCTGAGTCCCCTTTCCTCTCACAAGTCGGGGTGCTTTTCGAACGAGAGTCCCCTTGTCTCTCACAAGGCAGAGTGCTTTTTGAACGTGAGTCACCTTGCCTCTCACAAATCGGGGTGCTTTTTGAACGCAAATCTTCTTGCCTCTCACGAATCAGGGTGATTTTTGAACGTAAGTTTCTTTGCCGCTCACGAATCGGGGTGCTTATGTGCTGATGCCAAAAATGTTAAAGGTTTGGCATCCATCCGTTGACTACAAAAAAATCGGCCGTTAAATGGTTCAAGTAGGGCACGATCAACTCAAACCTCTTTGAGTCGCGATGACACAAATAAAATAAATTATTTTGACAATAATAATAAGTGTACAATAAGAAATATGTATTTTCATGAGGTCTACAGATTGAGTGTGAATCATTTTTGTCTTAGATCTATTTTTTTCTAGATTAAAAGAAAAAATGTTTCATCAAACTGCAATGAAAATCATTTCAGGAGTTTCCATTGGGTGCAGCGATTATTTTAAATATAATTTTTTTGACAACTTATCAGTATAACAATTCAATTAGGCTAAGTTAAGTAAAACAAATTGTTTTTTTTTTTGTAATGAATATATTATATAAAGAAATGAAATATTTTACGCCTATCCAGTATTGTATGATGTAGCTCTCACGATCAAATGAATTTTCCCGAACTTAAATGAATCTCTTCATTGAAATTAAAAATAAAAGATTATTATTACAAGGAATAAATCGTTGACTAAAGAGTAAGTATGTGATTTCTTATGAATTTTTAACGCGCAACTTTTTTTTAATGAAATATATAATTCAAACGAATATATGTGACGCGCTCCGAAGAAAGGGACCTAAGAGCAAAAAAATCGATTTCGAGATTATTGTCGTTTTATATTAAT
>JAUMHM010126425.1:0-19332 GCA_032362435.1 Melikaiella ostensackeni
AAAAGTAGTTAGCTATATATACCGTTCCCCCACTCCACCGCCTCTTACCGCATCTATGTATATAATATCTTTGGTTTCACTCACCAGACCTAAGGCCAATAAGAACACTCGTATAGAGAGTTTAAAGAAGAAGAAGAAGAGTATGGCCCATCGCTAACGCTAATGCCGCAAATTCCGCATGTTCTTTGAAACATGGCTCTCTTCGCTCGTGGAACGAGCATTTTTATAGTTTCAAATAGAACTTATTCAAAGTTGATTTTGCCAACCGTGAAATCAAAAACATGGAACATTTTTTCTTCAAAATACACCTTTTGTGGTCACTCAATTTTAAATGGGCGATTCTCACACTCAGGTATTTACTTCCACCTAACCTCAAAATTTTTCTAAACTTTAGAATATTCTTCAGAAAGTTATTTCATCAGGACAGTGAACAAAACCTCATAACTCAATTATACCTTTACGAATAATATAATTTCATTCAAGGAAAATATAGTTACTTGGTGAAAAGCGGTGACATAACCTTAAAATTCGTTTCGATTTTTTTTTTCAATTTTCTGTCATGAATAAATTGATTTGATTTATTTCGTTCAAGTCAAAAAAATTGAAATTGATGAGTTATTTGGCTGCCGATTTTTCCAGGGTATGAATAATTTTTAAATGATGAAAAAAATTGTTTTTTCGGTTAGAAACTTGATAATGAATAGGTTTGTATGTATTTTTTTACTATTTTAAATCATTTCTACACAATTTCCAATAACTTATTATTCAAAATTCGAAAATATAATAAATGTATAACTGGCGAGAAATTGACTCTCAATTTCATAACTTGATGCCTATTTTTAAAAATATATACTCATTTGAGTTAAATCTACATATTTATTTTTTCTGTCAAAAACATTTTTTTTAGGCAAATGAGGGAAAGGACATATTATAAATGAATTCTTTTTAGATGAAACGATAAAGGTTGGACCTGAGACATTTGTCACGTTTGATAAATTTCTAAAAGAGAGGAGGGACGAAGCAAAACGAAGTATTTTAGTCGAAGTCAATACGGAAAATACACTTAAAGACTTACATGTTTATTGCTCTACTTTTGGAGAAATAAAGTCTATGTTTTATTATATGCTTCCGGAAAGTAAGTCGGTGAGTAACGAATTTCAAAAGGTTAAAATTTACATTTTTAAACCTACTTATATATTTTTTGTAAATTCAGATCAATTTTTTATTTGGATATATTGAAAAATGAGTGTACAGTTTTAAAGTTTATTTTAATTTTGAGAATTCTGAAATTCTAATACTTTCAAACTTGAGCCTTTGGTTTTAAATGATTTCAGGTTTAAATTTTAAACATTTTCAATTAACTCCTTTTTTGTGAATCTAACTTATTATATATTCTACCTTAAGTTTGCTGTTTAGTAATAGAATTAATAACTGAAGTAATTATTTGCAGTTGATTTAGAGCTAATCTATTTAGATTATCAGGGTGTCCACCTGACCGGAAAAACTGGGAAATGACCTGGAATTTTGTCAACCGGGAAATGACCGGGAATTTGATTCAGTGATCGGGATTTTTCTCTCGAAGGCACTCATATGCAAATTAAAAGTGATTTTATATATTTTATTGCTCTAATTCTGAGCTGGAACAGTGAATTTACTAAAAGAATTATAATTCTGAGTTGTGGCAGAGGATTTCAGTATAGAATTATAATTTCGACTTTGAGACAAGGAATTTTCGAAAAGAATTACAATTTTATGTTGCGACATGAAATTTCAGTAAAGAAATATAATTTTGAGTTTAGGAATGTTGTAAAGAATTATAATTTTCACTTTGGCACAGGGAATTTCGGAAAGAATTATAATTTCAAGTTTGGGATAGGCAATTTCCGCAAAGAATTAGAATTTTGACTTTGGGACAGACATAATTTTACTTTGAACAGGGAGTTTTTTACATGGAACGAGAGTTGTTGAAAATAATTTCAATTTTGATTTAGAAGAATGGAATTTTCAAAAAAGTCCCTGTTTCAAGTCAGAATGAATTATAATAGCAAGTTTTGTAAATAAATATTATTCTGACGTGGAACAGGGAATTATTTGAAATAAATGTTATGCTGACTTGAAACAGGGGATTTCCGTACAGAATTATAATTTTCACTTTGGAGCAGGGAATTTCCGTAAAGAATTATAATTCAGACTTTGATGCAGGAAATTTCTGCAATGAATTTTAGTTTTCACTTTTCATCAAGGATTTCCCGTGAAGAATTATAATTTTCACTTTAGAACAGGGAATTTTCGTAAAGAATTATAATTCATATTTTAGGACAGGGGATTCGCGTAAATAATTATTATTTGACTTGGAACAGAGAATTTTTGACATGGAACGGGCATTTTGGAAAATAATTTTAATGCTGATTTAGAAGATGGGAGTTTAAAAAAATCCTTGTTCAAATTCAGAATTATCATTCTTTCAGAAAATTCTCTGTTCCTAATCAGAATTACATATAATTCTTTTACGAAATTCCCTGCTCCTAATCAGAAATCTTCGAAAACTTCTAAAATGTTCAAATCTCTTTTAAAACCTTTAAGAATCATTTGAAATCATTAAAATCTTTTGAACTCATTTAAATTGATGGAAAAAAATTAACAATTGAGCTAAAGAAACCCGGGAATTCAGCGGGAGTTAGAAATCATCTGTTGGGTAGACACCCTGATTGCTCCATTTTTCAAATCGAAAAAAGTAATAATCTAAACGATCACACGTTTCTAAAAATTGGAAATTTCATAAACATCCTTCGAACAATATTTAACCAAAAAAGATCTTTTGAAAAATTTTAGGTAAATACTTATGCCTCAATTAAAAGAAATCTTATTGGTGATCATAGAAAACCCTGCAGATCGGAACAAATCTTGAGCTTAGCGTCTCTATTTTATAATTGGTATCAAGGTCGAAATGAAATCTATGTACTTCCTTATAAACCTTTTTATGTCCTGAAAGCAGAACACTGAGAGATTTTCTATTTACAATCAATGTCAGTTTACGTCTTGACTTTGGACACTGCACTACGTGTCGATGGACAAATTGAAAACAATGAATTATTTTTTCAAACTTTTAGTTTTCTTTTCTTATTAATTCAATCTACATTAAAATAAAAATTTCGTAATTCAAATATTGTGTATGTGATTTCTGGCAATCTATTTCGGGTTTTACGAAAAATGGAAGTATACGCTCAATTAGTGTTGTCGTAAATGTGTATAAAATTATGGAATCTATTATGTGGTGTTTCTACGCAGGAAGTTAAATTTCATTGACGTTGATTGTTTCTTGTTTGAATTATGGATTTTAGCAAAATTGATCGAAATTGGGGTAGTGGGATGGATATGATTGGGGGACTGGTAAAAAATGTATTAATATATATTTTATATATATATTTATATATATAAATATAAAATTTATAATTTAATTAATATAAGTTTTCATTATTCAAACCTGTAGTTTTCCCATAGAATAATCCCTTATGAGGAAGTCTAAATTGGCTTCGAAACATGTGGGTTCCCTAGTAGTATAAAAAAGACGGAGAAATAATAAGGAAAGAGTGAGAATTCGATTTTGGTTGATTATTTCCTTTTCATTCCTCCTTTTTTTTTTGTTATACATTTGTCTCTAATGAGCCAGAAAGGAAGTAGCTGGAAGTATAATTTTGATTCGTGACCTTTTTTGGGTTCTGCTGTTGTTGCATAAAAGAGTTCATAAGAAAATAGATTTTATTTCGATCTTAATAAAAAAATATAAATAATGATTTTTTTAGCGCCAAGTCTTAGTAGAATTCGAGAAAGTGGAAACTGTGGATGCGATTTTGAAGTCTGCGACGCACGTAAAATTGGACCAAGTGATTCCCGTGCATTCCTCAATGTTGTATTTTCGAAAACTCAAGGCGAAACATTCACATGCACCAAAGTCAAAAATTCCAGTTAAACATGGCAAACATCCTTTCAAAGACAGAAACTTTTTCGAGCTTTTGCAGAATGCGAAAACGGTAAAAACATGTTCTTAAAACTGCCTTAACCTGAATACAGACGTTTATTGTACAAAAATTAATTTAATAATAAGTTAATATCTATATAGATACAATTTTTCAGGCTTCACAGCAAGTTGTAAAGTGTTACTCATTTTTAAAACTCGACGATCTTGGTCTGAGATTAAGATTTCAGACCGCTCATCAACTTGAACGTTGCCTTTCGGGAATTATGCCTGGCATAGAAGTCTTGCCATTTGGCTCCTCAGTCAATGGGTTTGGAAGAATGGGTTGCGATTTAGACTTGTATATTCATTTTCAAAGTAACAGATCGGTAGGTATTATAATCTCATCTAAAAAATAAAGTAAATTCGAGTCTCGAGAAAATATAATTTTTAACCTATCTCACAGTGGGGCAAAAAAGGTTTTTCTGGAGAAATTAGTCGAAAGCTTAACATTTTGATACGATTTGCGCGTTTTTTTAAAATGAAAGCGTATTAAATTTCACAGAGATTTGTGCGAGCCGATTTACTTTTTAAACTTTTTTTATTCAACAACAAAGTTAATTTTTTTTTAACTTTTCAGAAGTTCAATTTTTTTTTACATTTTCAGGTTTATTAAAGAGGATCTAAAATCAGTGCAAAAACTATGTGGCAATAGTTTTCAGTGGGTGAGAATAAATATAAATGTGGTTTACAATCACGAATTAATGAACAAATGTAATTTAGTGGGAATTTACAACGTTCAGCTCATTAAAATCCATAGTTTTGTTATAAAATATGAGATAAATTAATGTTTGATTACGACTCATTAAAAATATACGCGATTTAGCAATTTTTTAAACAATTTTTATAGCCAAATAAACAGTTTGACTATTCTTCAATGATTGGCCTCAATTTTTATTTACGGAATCAATCAGCAACGTTCCGATGACACCATGCTGTGATATTTTGCAAATTAACAACAATTTTTAATTCACGGTGACCATTGACCGGGAAAACCGGGAACCAGCCTCGAATTTCGAGCACCGGGAAATATCCGGGAATTTTTTTGAAAATCGGAAATTTTTTATACATGTTTTTAATTTTGCAATAAATATCGGCTCACTCCCCAAAAAAGATGTGTTTGGAATTGTGCTCAGTGTTACTAACCATCTCCGTAAAAAAGTCGAAGATAATTTTACATTTAAGATTTTGAAGCTCCTGTTTCGTTCTAAATGAATGTTCCTGTCATAATGTCTATATTTAAGACTAGAAAGTATTAGGGTCCACTCGGTAAACTTGAATTCTGCTCTAATTGTTACAATTGCATAAAATTTGGTATGTGGGGTCTTTTTTGCATTAGAAAACTTCTTAGACCGGGTACCAAAAATTTTTCCAGCATTTTTTTTCGAATAAAAATTGTGGAATTTTTTTTTGAAATGTTGTTTTTTCAACGAATTAGGATATTTCATTTTTAATTTTTGATTCTGGTGAGGGACTTCACATTCTTTCGATATCTAGAGAAAAATAGGAAAAATGTTTAAAATTGACGTGATGGCCGCGAATTTTCTGAAAATCAAAAATCCTTATTTTCTTCAAAAAATACGCACGATGCGAAAAAAGTTTACGAGGCAACCTTTGTTTTCTCTTTGAAAGATCTACAAAAATTTTGCAAAAATGAAGAGTTAAAAGATAAGGTGCTTGTCTAATGATTTTATCACTGAAAAATCGTGAAATACGATACCTCACATGCAGGTACTCGAAGAGACAGAAAGCAAAAATAGTAATTTTTTTGAAAAAATGCATATTCAATAGACATACATTTTGAAAAAAGTGGCACAGGAATTTTTTGTTGTTCATTTAAAGAGGAACAAGTTTGCTACGTATATATTTTTATCTTGCGTATTTTTTGGAGAAAATGAGAATTTTTCATTTTCGGAAAAATCGACGTCATTTTGTTAATTTTCAGGATTTAAAAATTTTAAAAAGATGTCTTATGCTAAAAAGAACCTTGACGCCAAGTTTCATACTTATGTAACAATCAGAGCAAAATTTTAAATATCTTCAGTCTACTGCTTGGACTACATGTGTTGGTGATTCGTTCAAACACTAAAGTTCGGATTTTATTCCATTTTATCATATGTTTTTCAGTCTAGACTTTTGTAAATGTTTTTTGATTGTGATTTTCAAAAATAAATACAAAAAAAGACGGGAAAAAAGGGAAGGTGGAGATTTGGAGGTTGCCTTCTTTTTCTTTCCTCTTTTTTTCCTAGTAACGAAATTCTTTTCTTTAATTTTAATAGAGACATTTAAGAGTGAGTGTATTGTTCAAATTTAATCGTTAAATTCTGGTTTTTTTTTTTAATTGAATTAAGTTAAAGAGAGAGAGAGTTAAAGATTAAGTTAAAGAAGAATAGCAATTTTGAATTATTCTGAATTTAATTTCTTAAATTTTGACTAAGTTGCCTTTTATATTTAAGAACGAAAAGTTCCTTCTCAGATATGTAAAAGAGTAGTTATATTTAACTTTAATTTATATAATTAATTATTAATTGTATTGACAAACTAGGCCTTTTTCTTGCTGAACGTCACAACTTATATTCTGAAATAATATCAGTTGCTTCCTTGCGCATAATTTTTACTGCGCTTCATTAAATTAATAGTTTTTTGAACACCTTTATAAACATTCACAACGTATATTTTACCTTGGAGTTCTGAAATATTTAATCGTTTTGAAAATTTAAATAATAAAGCAATTATTATTAAATAATTAATACTGTAAACGCTTAAAAATCAAGCGGGAAAAAATATAATTTTTGATAGGAGAAACCGGGAAATAGCCTGGAATTTTTATTTAACGTTTGAGGGGCCACCCTGTAATTATTTAAATAATGTCTATAAAAAATGCACAGTTTAACTGTATTTTAATGAATAGAGGTTTAATTTTTTTTCGAAATCAAAACTGTATTGTGAATAACTCTGCAATGATACTTTGCGAATAAAACAACAATTATTATTTATTTAAACAATTTTCAAAACCAAATTGAAAGCATCCTAGCCAGGACTCATCGGAACAACATTTTTAGTTGATTGCGTAAATAAAAATTGAGGACATTCATTGAGAAATAGTCGAGCCGTAAATTTGTTTAGAAAAATTGTTTAAACAATTGATAATTCGCGTCTTTTTTCAATGAGTCTTGATCGAATATTAATTTCTCTCACTTTTTATACCAAAAATATGAATTTTAATGAGCTGAACGTTGCGAATCCCCAACAAATGACTTTTATTCATTAATTTGTTTACACAATTATAAATAATTTTTTAAAAATAATTCTCGCTCACTGGAAGTTATTGCCAAATAGTTCTTGCTCTAATTTAGGACCCTTTTTAATAAATCTGAAAATCTTTTTAAAAATGGCACTTCTGAAAAGTCAAAAAACAAAATTTTCAACTTTTTTGTGAAAGAAAAAATGTTTAAAAAAGGAAACGCTTGAATTGGATTCAAATTTTAGGCTTTAGACTAATTTGTCCAGAAAACCTTTTTTGCCCCACTGTGTATCGGATTGATATAATTAAATTATAATTATAAGCACAATTTTTGTTAACAAAAGAATGAAGAGAGTAGATTAGTGTTTCAAATGAAAGACGAGATGGAACAAGACTCGGAGTTTGTTCGCATTATCGGGGACTTAATAAAAGTTTTCGCCCCGGGAGTTTTCAATGTGACGAAAATTTTAAAGGCCCGAGTTCCAATTGTAAAATTTGACCACAGAATCACGGGAGTTGAGTGCGATCTCAGTGTATCAAACATGTAAGCTCCTTTCATTATTCTTTTCCTGGTATTTTAGAATTGAAACTAACCTTAGACTCCTAATTTTTTTTTTTTTTAGGTGTGCTCTATATATGTCGGAACTTTTATATCTTTTCGGAGAAATCGACTGGAGAGTGAGACCTGTGACTTTCGCGGTTCGAAAATGGGCACAATCACAAGAAATTACTTCTGCAAATCCCGGTGGTTATGTCACGAATTTCACCCTTACACTCCTCATTCTTTTTTATTTGCAACAGAAGAAAGTTTTACCTACTTTGCTAGAATTGAAAAGTAAAGCCTGTAAGTATTTTTCATTTTTTAAAATATGTTTTTATGCACTGGACTGATTAAATTTAAAGTTGGGCACAATTCTCTAAAGAATGAGTAAAAATGTAAAATGAACGATTTTAAATTGAAAGACTTTAGTTTTTTCAATTTTTAATTTTAAGCTTTTAATGTTGAATACTCTTAAATTGAAATCATTTAAAGTGAAATAATTTAGAATTAAAAGCATTCAAAATGAAATTATTTTAGACTAAAATATTGAAAATTATTTTTGAATGAAAAAAATCCCATTGAATTACTTAAAATTTTATTTAATATCAAATGAAGACATAAGAATCACATCTGGATGAAGACCATTTAGTTCGCCCCCACCCCCGCAACACACATTTTTTAAAAATTAAATTTGTAAACCTCTTAATTAATTTTTGAATTCAGAAAGCTAAAAATATAAAATATAAATAGTTTTTAATATTTATTTTATGCCTGTCGTATGGTCGCTTTTTCGAAACATTAGAAGTTGATCAATTTCACATTGAAAACGACCTAAAAGAAATACATATATTTTATATGTTAATGTTATTGAATAGACAAATAAAATTTTAATTTCTAATTACTCTCATTTTTCTGAACATCGAATATAAAGGACAAAAACTTTAAGATCAATAATTCTGTATTGTTGGATTTTACAATTTAACAAATGAGAATTAAAAATCAAAATTTTCGTTTTGATAATTTTGAATCAAAAGCATTCAAACTTGAATAATCTTGAAGTAAAACCTTTTTAATGAAACCATTTTTAATGTGATGCGATTTAAATTGGATAATTTTAGGTTTAAAATTTCAAAAATTTTTTCTTTCAGATTTTAATCGCTTAAACTTTAAAATCTTACAGCTTTAAAATAAAAGCATGAATGGTAGAGCAAATTTAGTTTGAAAAATTAAATTGAAATTTATTGGATGTTTCTAAATTGAAAACGTTTTCAAATAATCAATTTAATTACCAAACAATGTCAAATTCTTTAAAATTTACAATTTTGTTGAAGATCAAAAAATGTTGCCGTATTTAAATGTGGACAGCTTGAAGAATTCAGAATATCCTATATGAAGTGTTCAAGAGTGAACTATTTCAAATCAAAAATTAAAATTTCTTAAAGAACGTTCCTTTCAAAGAAGCATAATATCCTAGTACAAAGTTTTCTCCCTTTTTTACATCTATATTTGTTGAATGATTTTAAATTTTCATGAATAATTTGATACGAATCTTATATTTAATAATTGGACAATTTCAAGTTTGAAGCTCGATAATTTTTAATTAAAAGCATTTCAGCTTGAATAATTTCAAAGTTGAAGCCCTTGAAATCAAACCATTTTGAATCAGGTGCGTGTAAAATTATATAATTTTAGGTTTATAGATTCATAATTTTTTTTTTTTTTTCAATCTTTTGAAACCGTACAATTTCAAAATGAATCAATACCAATTTCCATTCCTTTTTTCAAATTCCATTTGGTTGAATGATTTCAAATTGAGAACGTTAAAAATTTAATCATTCTGTATTAATGGTTGATAATGGACCATTTTGAATTTAATGCATTTAAAGTTTGAACACTTAAAATGATTTGGTTCCAAAAATCTTTTAAAATTGTACAATTTCCTAGGTTCTTAATTTCAAAACGTTCAAAATTGAATAATTTGAGATTGAAACTTTTTCAATTGGATAATTGTAAGAAGAAATCGTTTTTTACAAATTTTCAATTTTGAATTGAATAAGTTCCAAATTCTTTTAGTTAAATTTCAAACATGCATAATTATAAAGTTCCAAAGTTTATAATTTAATTATTGAATATATTTTTTTAATTTGAATTCTGCAAACTTGAAAAATGGTAATTGAAGGTTACAGAATTGAGCCATATTTAAATTCGGATAAAGTGTTCGAAAGTAAATTATTTCAAATTGAAAAGTGTTTTGTTAAAAAGTGTATCTTTAAAAAAACATATCTTAATACAAATTTCCGTCTCTTTAATTGAAAAATACCATTTTTACTGACTTCGAACGCAAACCTGTTACAGATATCAAATTTTAGAGAATTGTTAATTTTTACATTTAAATAGATAAACATTGTTCAGTTTCAAATTGAACGTCATAGGAATTTATCAGTTTGTAAGATATAAGATTTTAAAATTAAAGAATTTTTAATAACAAGCTGTCAGAATTTAATAATTTAGAATTGAAAGATTTGGATTAAAAAACTTTTTGAAGTATTCCTAATTGAAATCGTTCAAAATTGAATAATTGCAGTTGAAAAGTTAAAAAAAATGGTTGCTCTAAGTGCAGGCTTCGAAGTTCCACACTTTTTAACTTTTTTTGTTACTTTTTTAGGCAAGGCTACTTTTTTGCTACTTTTTTCAATGTAAAGATACTCTTTTGCTACTTTTTCCAATGTACTTTTTTGCTGTTTTTTTTTTGTGTAAAATGATATAAAAAATTAATGGAGCTAACAAATTTCGGTTTCTAAAAAATAAAAAATGAAAGAATGGTATGCCTAACGAAATTACTCTACCTAAAATAAAGAAAGAAATCAATCCATTAGCACAATATTTGACAATATCTACGCGTTATCGAAGAAATAGACTTTCTTCAAAAAATTTTTTTTATGGACCAAAGTCTTTATTTAATAAATTTTCATGTAGAATTATGTGAATATAAAATTTTTAATACTTGTTTTTAATGCAGAATTCAACTGTTGAAAGTTGACGAAAATTGAAAATTGAATTTTCAACAATTTAATGTTAATTAATTAGGATTAAAATAAAAATTAGTAGAAAAAAAACAAGACATTTTCAATATTTTCCAATCATTTGAAGGGATTTCAAAGAATTCAAAATATTTTATGATAATGTTTTATTTTGAATAGATTTCTATTATTTGAAAGGTTTTTTCAATTCAATTTTTTATTTTCTTCGATTTTTAATAGTTGAATTTGCAGCAGTTGAAATTTCGAGAAGAAAGCGAATTCTATATAAAAAACAAGTGTTAAAAATGTTGTATTTTCATAATTTTACATAAAAATTTAATAAATAAACATTTCAATCCATGAAATAAAAATTTGGAAAAAGCCATTTTTTTTGAAAACGGGACGTTGTTTTTCTCTTGAATTTTCAACAGTTAACAATTCATTTTTTTCGTTAAAGATTCATCATTTTAGTTAAATTTCGTCTTTTTGGGTTGAAAATGCAAATCATTTTGGTAAACAATTGAACTATTTGGTTGTAAATAAACTTTTTTTAAAATTCATATTTCCGGGTTGAAAATTCAACTGCTTTGTAGAAAATTCGTCTTTTTGTCTTGAAACTACAACAGTTTGGTTGAAATTATTATTCTCTGAGGACTGAAAAATCTTTCTTGGTGGAAAATTCAACTCTTTTGTTAAATTTTGCCTTTTTGGGTTGACATTTCAATTCTTCTGGTGGAAATTTCTTCTATTCATCTTGTTTTGCTAAAAATTGAACTGTTTGGTCGAAAATTTGCCTTTTCGGCTGAAATTTCAACTGCTTTGTTGAAAATTTGTTTTTGGGTTGAAAATTGAACCATTTGGTTGGGAATTAACTTTTTTTTTGAAATTCATATTTTCGGGTTGAAAATTCAACTGCTTTCTATAAAATTCGTGTTTTTGGCGTGAAGCTTTAACAATTTGATTGGAATTGTTTTTCTTTCTTGACTGAAAAATCTTTCTTGTTTGAAATTGGAACTGTTTTGTTAAATTTCGTCTTTTTACTCTGAAACATCTCTTTTGGTAGAAATTTCTTCTAATTATCTTTTTTGGTTACAAATTCTACTATTTGGTTAAAAATTCATCTTTTTTGGGTTGAGGACTCAACTATTTTGTTGAACATTCGTCTTTTTTATCGAATTCAAGTTTTTTTTATTTAAAATTAGAATCTTTCTTAGTCGAAAATTCAACTAATTGGTTGAAAGTTGAACTATTTTGTTCAAAATTCTTTTTTTTTTGTCAGATTTTTATCCTTTCTAGTTGAAAATTGAACTATTTGGCTGCAAATTCATGTATTTTTTTTTAAATTCGTCTTTTCTTGTATAAAATAATTCTTCTTGGTTGAAATTCGAAGTCCTTTGATAAAAATTCATTTTTTTGTTAGAAGATTCATTATTTTATTTATTTGAAAATTCATCTCTTTGGTTGAAAAACTTATCTTTTTTAGTAGAAAATTCATGCATTTTGTTGAAAATTTGTCTTTTCTGATAGAAAAATGTTATCTTTTGATAATTTTACATGAGAATTTAATAAAGATTTCAATTTAAAAAAATTTCTTTTGAGAAAGTCGACTTTCTCGAAAACGGATCGCCATTGGCAAATAATGTTTTAGAAAAACAGTGGTCATCCAATGGAATCTCAGTAGGGTTTGTGAGATTTAAGAAAAACTTCAAACGCTGATCATCTCCTTGATAGATGCAGTCTTCGGCGCAGTTATTTACATGCAGAAAAGTATGAAAGAAATTTCACTTTAAATACGTTATTTTTTCAGTTGAAAGTATTTTTACACTATTTTCTTATTTATAAAACTAATTTTTGTCTGATTTAAAAAGGCTACTTTTTTAATACTTTTTTTTATTATTGAGTATACTTTTTTCTTCAAAAAAAAAAAAAATACATTTGTTGATACTTTTTTTAGTTCCATAGAGCACTTTGAACCCTGTAAGCATAAAATTTTAAGTTTTGAATCCTACAGATTCAAAATTGTAGAGTTTGGAAGCTTAGATTCGAAAATGTTTAATGTAATTTTGCCCAACTGGAAATAGAATCAGTCTCTCTTTGAATGTTTAGAATTTTGCCAATAAAATCTTGTTTTTAATACATTTTATACCTTCCTCTATCATTTCTAATTTCCAAATTGTTTACAGTATTTAACGACCTCAGAATAACGGACACCAACATAGATTGTACATTTTTGCGTGACATATCGAAATTACGAAACGTGGAACCCCACGGCGAAGATCCTTATTTTCTTCTCCGAGGATTTTTCGAGTACTACGCCGGCTTTGATTTCAAATGTAGTACGATTTGCCTTCGAGAGGGAACCGTATTAAGGAAAAAAGACAGCTCACCTATTTATATTTGCAATCCTCTCGAGCCGAATTTGAATGTTAGTCGAAACGTGACCTACCGTGAAATGGAGTATCTCCGCATTTGTTGTCGAGAAGCTGTCTGGATGCTAGAAAATGCACGACAGAAACAGTCCGATAATTATTGGGGAATCATGTCACTTTTTATTCACAAGCCGAGAAACACAAATCAGTCTTTAAACGTCGCAGAAGTCATGAGGGATAAATAACCCAAGGAAGAAGCATCAGACTTTCTTCTTGTTTCCAAGTGACTCGTGAAATCCTTGTGTTCAAAAGACTGACGGACAATTGTTATACCAAGTCGAATATTTTTTATTCAGTGCTCTAGAAAATGTACATATTTGAATATTTGATTAATGAACTTTTTTTATGAGACAAGCGTGTCCCTGAAAGCGTACCATAAAATACAAGTTTCAGAAAATGAAAGACCCTGGGTTCCTACTGTTTTTTTTTTTATCTAAATAGCAACTATCTAAAATTTGGTCACGATCGAAAGACAATTGTTGTAAGGAATTCTGAATGAATAGAACAAAACAAATGAACTACATATGACTAACTAATCATTATATATAAAGTTCACCTGTTTTGTTCCATCAATTTTTTCATTGAAATAACAAATTAGTGAACATTTTTAATTTGACATACTAGTGAACTCCACATAAAATATAAATCACTAGTTTCGACACTTAAAACCCCTATTTGGGTAGTTTTTTTTTGCTATTAAAAACTTCCCTAATTTAAATAAAAAATCAAATTTAATTTTGTTTACAATTCCCGGTGAAAAATTTTCTACAAATAAGTACGAAAAACTAGAACCATTTTTACAGGAAAATACAAATAAATACAACGATTTACAGAAAAAATGACAGGAAATTGGAAATTTTGTGTATTATTTGAACGAATTTTGTATTTTTATGTATTTTTTTATATATTGTTATATTTTGTTGTAGTTTTGATATTTTACAAGAATGTATACAAGAATTTACTATTTTTGGATCTAAAAAGTTTGTTTTTTTTTCAGTCTGGGACGATAGAATATTTAAACACAATAAGGAGGTAATTTTACCTTAAACTGAGCAAGTGATTGCTCTTACAAAAAATCTTTCACACTTAAACTATAGAATATTAAGATGCAATAATTTCAAAAACTAAAAAAATGTTTTTTCCGAACTTTAATTTAAACTTAACTTTTTCCGATTTTATACAAATTATTTCATTTAAATATTTTGGCATTATGTAATATTTGAATGCTATTGAGTGTGAATGAATAAGAGGAAAGTTTGGAGCAAAGTGAAAACTTTTGAATGCGAGGATTCGCATTCGTTTAAATTGTTCCACTTCGTAAGGCGATTTGAATACTTTTGAATGCGGAATGGCAGACTAAAATATAATTGAAACTCTGATAATAAATATGATTAATCAATTATTTAGTATAATTAGTAATTGCAAAAAAATACATTTAAAATCAGGCAGTGCAAACTTGTGTATACTTTTTGTAGTTCAATAATACTTGTTTTCTTAGATTTTTTATAAAAAAAGTAATATTGTTATCTCTTTCGCATTTCGTGAACTAGAATATATGAAATGTTGAATGTAGTGCAGTCAAAATCACATGTGTATGCCTTCTTGTGTCGAAAACAAAATACGTATTAAAAATTAGCCTCCTCCTCCTATTATGCGTAAGAAGGCATACATTAATTCGACTGTTCATAATTGTGATATAAATATGTCTTATCGACAAAGTCCGAAACCACCTGTGATTTCGATCTTTATTGCCTGACATGTAATGTATTTTGACGATTTTTTTTTACTTTCCTTGCTTGTTTTTTAAAATTATTAACGCAAAATATGTGTTTCATCATATTCATATAAATCACTGTATTAAGAATATAATTAGTTGCACTTAACAAGCAAGCTATGATTTCCTCAGATCTCGAAAAAGAATTTTCTTAGATGTTACATTTGTTGAAAATTTGTGAATTTCGTGATTTATGACTTTTTTTAAACAGCTGTAAAGTCTAGGAACAAATTTTTCTGAGGTCTGAGAAAATTATTGCTTGCTTCTCCAGTGTAAACCGAAGAAATGTCATACATAATAATACATTTTTAAGAAATTAATTAAAAATAAACCAAATCTTAAAAAATGCTTATTTAAAAAATTATAATTCAAACAAAAGTTATATTTCCTTAATTTTAATTTTTTATCAGCATTTAATACCAATAACTGCACATAGAACAAAATTACCATAATTATCGTAACCATATGGAAAATTGTAATAAAAGCTATTGATAAACACGCTTAACTATACTTTAAAAATGTTCGTATTTGGTTTTAAATGGCGTTAAATTTTCTAAACGGATTTATTCATAACGTCAGCATGGTGAAAATTTCTGAGAAAAGTCGTTAGCATGACGATTAAAATGATAATTTATATCAAATTTATCCTTTTTTATTTTATTTTTAATGCAACCCGCACAAAATGTATCGAAAAAGCCTTTCAGTCAAGCTCGGGATTCTGTTACTTTAGTTTAGATGATATGCTTATCAAATGTTGTGATCAGACAATTTCACTGGAAGGCTTTTTCCACTATACATTTTATGCGGGGTTCTTTTAAAACTTGACTTATCTTATATACTCATTACTTATATGTAAATGCATCATTATTAGAAGCTTATAAAAAACAGGAATTCAATTTCTGATAACTTATTACTTTAACCTCCAACTTTTTTTTCATGTTGCTTCCCCTAGTAGAAATTAAAAAATAATTATACAAGCTTCAATAAATAATAAACACATAGAAGAAAGTTTGTTGGATTCGAACAAAATTTCTTTGAATTAAATAAAGATATTGTTCAATTAAACGAAGACTCCCGCACTAAATGTATGGGATTTTATGGTAAATTAGCTTTCGTTGGATTTTACTATATTGTTTATCATTATTATTATTGTGTATTTGTCGTAGTCACTTAGTGTAATTAGACATTACATGAAATGTCCAGACAGTTCATGAACTGCTAGCGGATTGTGTAATAATCGACAGTTCCACTATATGTCTAAAATTTTTAGCCATTTCATGAACTGCGAAAGCACCTTTAGACAGTTAGTGTAATAAATCGGTGTTTCACTATGTCTAATTATTCTATCCATCTCATGAAATGACTAACGTTCTATCGAGCACATAGTGTACTAAAGTTTAATGAATATAATTTTAAGTAATTATCACGTAGCCGTAGGTTTTGATTGTTTTTAAGATATTATTTTTGTTCAAAAACAAGGGAAAATTTTTAGGAAGCAAGTATAATTATTGCCAAAAATTGCAACGAATTTGATAGAACAAAAATGTTGTGTTGCTTCAAATAAATTTTACTTTACACGAAATAATGTTCTAGTTTTTATAAAAAAAAAAAACATTTTGAGTCACCAAATTTTGTTTGCCTAAATAAATTGTCTTTCACATTTTAAACATGAATAAATTAAAATTTAACTTTCAAAGAGCTATGAAAATAAGACTACTTATGAGGAGTCTGTTATTAGAATTTCTATGCGTCCTAAAAAAATCATTGATAAACATAATTTAGAGACTCGTTTTCACTTCCTACAAAAAATCTTCTATAATTTGAAAACAAATTGAAAAGGTCAAAGGATATTGTTTTTTTGACTGAATTGAATGGAGCAAAAATTTTTATAATATGAATAAATCAATTGTGAGACTGTAATTGCGACTTTTCAAATTATAATTATCGAACATTATTACGCTTGCTTCCAAAAAATGTCCCGTTGATTTTAAACAAAATTAATATTTTGAAAACAAACGAAACAAAGGGTTAAGTGATTATTACTTAAAATGATATTTATTGGACTTTGAACATTATGTGCTCGATAGAGCGTTAGTTGTTTCATGAAATGGCTAGAATAGTTAGACAGATGCAGTGAAACTCCGTAAGTTGTTTTAACTATTTTATATTTTATTAATCCTTTATTTATTAAAAATATATATTTAACTCTTTCATAAAGTTTGAAACACCTGATAACTTGGAAACTAAAAGAGTCATTATCCATATAATTCCTTTAATTCCTTCAATCTTTAAAAAGTATCTTAAATGTAGAAAATCGGATAAGTGCTATTATTTTTCGCACAAAAGTTCTCAGCGCGCTCGGCTAGCTCAGATGGTGAGATGTTAGGTAGATGAATTTATCGGTCGTGTGATTAGGGTTCGTGTCTTTGTACTTGCGGATTAATTCAGACGGAGTTACGTGCATATTCGCGTTAAGATTTAAATAAAGTACTTACTACTTATATATATATATATAACCTTGAAAAACTATTTTTTTTGCTTTTGAAAAAATTTCTTTATAGTCGCATGTGGCGTGGATGAACTTAAAGCGAACCAATACTTTTTAATGCGAAGTATGCAAATTCTCGATTGTCGTTTCGTGTTCAACGTGGATGACCTAAATGTGATCCAATAATTTTGAATGCGAAGCATGCACGTTGAAATTTCGCATTCATCGTATCCGACGCTTTTTGCAGATTTCTTTTAAAATACAAAATTCGTCGAAGTAATGCACTGAGAAAAATTCCACCAGGAATTGAAAAAAACAATTGATTTGGTTTTTTTATAATTATTTATTGTGAAATTCTGCATATTATTTTATTATTATTATCAATAAAACTACCCAGTTGGAGTTTTTAAGGGTCGACAATGGCATTTTATATTTTTCATGGAGTCCACTAGTAAGTAAAATTAAAAATGTCCTCTGGTTTTGAAAAATATCAAAAAGAAGTTTAACTTATTTCACCTTTTTCGATTTATTTCGAGAAGGGTTGTTTCAGTTAAAAAAATTTATAGAACAAAGAAGATGTATTTTTTATACAACTTAATTTGTTTACAACTTTCATTGAAACAATTTTTCAATACGACCAATAACATTGAAGTAAATCAATAAAAATTAGCTTTTTTAATTTTCCGGACAATTTTGAAAGAATTCCTGAGAAATTTGTATTTTGATCGGGACCAAATTTTACACAGTTGCTTTTTAGGTAAAAAATAACAGAATAGGACATCAGGGTCTTTCATTTTCTGAAATTTGCATTTTATGCTACGCCGCAGACTGCCCTACTTGATAAAATTTCTGCAAATTTCTCCGTTTGATGATTTATAATGAGGAAAATTAGTTTCGTTCTATGAAGATTTTAAGTTACGCGAAAAATTCGCAGGATTTTTCCCGGTGAGAAGCATCGAAATTAGACGCAAATTTTAGGAAAGTAGGTTTAAACTAGACTGTTGTGATTCCTGGTTTGATGAGTCGCAACTGTTTTTCTAATCAGAATGTTTATTGAAACTGATGTAAATAGTATGTGTAATATATTATATACAAATTTTTCCCACAAGCTGATCATTCCTTTTTTCAAGAGTCCTGGAAATGTTGTGTATTATTATTATTATAATAAAAAATTATATCTCAGGCTTAAATGGTTACAGCCCAATACGTCGAAGGCTTTTTTTGAGTTGGATATTTGTACCAAATTTAATATATTGCCTGGGGCTATCCCGGTTTATATCATCAGTCACGGACGCATTTTGGTAATGCAATCAAGTGATCTGATAAGAATGATATGCATAATTTGAAATATTGGGTAGCCTGGTATAATTTTTACCCCGCCATCCACGGGCTGGGCTGCAGCCAAGTGCATAATGAGTACAGCTTAAGGTGAAATCCGAACCACCAGAACCTCGGTAAAAGTATATGGACAAATTTCCAGAGGTACCGGCTCAGGGATCGATCCTCGGACCTCTAGCAGGAAGTCCGAGCGCTTAACCGCCTGAACCACCGAGGCTCTACTAAAAAAAAAAAAAATTATATCTCAGACTTGAGATGGTTACAGCCAAATGTGTCAAAGGCACTTTTTGATTTGGATATTTATTCCAAATTGAATATATTGCACGAGGCTATCCCGGATTATATCATCAGTCAGGGAGGCATTTTGGTTTATAATAATAATAATAATAATAATAATAATAATTTAGTTAAGCGCTCGGACTTCCTATACTAGAGGTCCGGGGTTCGATCCCTGAGCCGGTACCTCTGGAAATTTTTCCATGT
>JAUMHM010126478.1:0-38855 GCA_032362435.1 Melikaiella ostensackeni
TTATGATGAGAATGTATTCCTTAAGGCCGATAGAGCCTTAAGTAAATAAATTTCCTTTCTTATTTGAAATCAAAAACTAATTGTATGCCTATCAGTTGAAATTGTCACAGTTAATTTGAAGTAACCGCAAATGAAAAATTCAGAAAAAATTGAATTATCACATCGATTTCACCTTTTCATTCTCCATAAAATGAATTTCCCCATAGACACTGTATTGAATATCCTGTAAGGAAGTGTTCACATATTACGTAACTTTTTTTCGACACTTTCAACCCCCTTTCCCCTGAAGCAACACATTTTCCAAATTTTTTTGTCCATATTACTTATTAACATAACAAAGACTAAAGCTCTACCTCTTTTCTTATTGTTACGTAATATGTGAACGTTCTCTGAGGGGCTGCTCAAGGATTACGTCACACGTCTGTGGGGGGAGGGGGTGCCAGCTGTAATGTGACGCCCATGTTACAATTACATACACTAACTATAGAAACCGAATGACGCGGGGGGGGGGGGGGTTTGAAATTGTCCAAAAAAAGCGTGACGCAATACTTGAATGGCCCCTGAGGGCAAAATTATATGAAAATATCACATTTTCCATAAATATTATAACTTCTAAAGACCTGAAATTCCAATTTGTATTATCATACAGGGTTTAATTTGAGAATTTTCATCTTTAAGGCTCTCAGTTTTACTTTATATATTTAGAAACTAAAAAGTATTAAGTTGGATCATTTCAAATTAAAAGAGTTCAAGATTGAACAATTTTTACTTCGTAATTAGGCAATTTAAAATTCATGCGATTGAATTGCAACAATTTCTAATTCAATAAATGTAATTGTAGGTTCTTTAAACATGAGAGATTTTATGTTGAAGGTTTTAAAAACGTAATTATTTATAATTTAACAGACTTGACTGTTGAAATCTTCAAGGATGAACTACTTTGTCCAAAACCAGGTTCTATTTGACATGAATTATCTCTTACATATCAGCAAATAAACAGCTGTAAAAATGTATGGAGACGGCTGAGATCTCCAGGTGCGCAAATGGTCTGTGACAATATTAGAATCACGAAAAATAAGAATCTTTTCAAACATACTTTGCTAGCGCGCAGAACCAAGGCGTTGGCACCATTTCTTAATCTATTCCAAATGAATTATACTTTTCAGGATCCTGTTGTGCTATTTTTTCACTTTGATCTGTTTTCAATTCTCAAAATTTTGTTCTTCCGACTCACTCTAATGTACATGTCAATAATTTGTACCTTCTCTCTGAAATTCCAGTTAAAATATTTTGAATGTGTAATTCAAAAATAGTATATTTTTCGAGTCCTTAAGCTTAAAATAGTTCAGTTTTGAAAGCTTTAATTTGAAAATTTTTTCTTGTAAGTCTCTTGATTCTTAATCGTTTGATTCGAAGCATCACATGTTTTGATATATGTAGTTTTCAATAATTCTGAAGAATTGTTACATTTTTACTTGCAGGCAATTTGAAACTTTCAACCTAATAGGTTGCTAGTTTTTAATTTCGCAATGTAAAGTTGACTTCTGATTTGGCATTGTTCACATTTAGATAATTCTGTGAACTTCAAATTCTAAATTGTTCAATTGTTAGTGCTCAGACAGGGATGTAAAGCTTATAGTTTTGACAATAATTACGTGCAAATGTCAAAAATTGTGAAAATTACGGAAAATGACAGACTTTTTCCAACACAGTCAACTTCTTTCAGCAGCAGGTTAAAAATATTCGTTGATTTTTAAATTTCAAATTTCAAATTTTGGTTTCGATTCGTAATATTCACTTACTGCAATTGACCTCATGTGAAAATTAACTAGTTAGTTGTGGAAGAGAAAGACTTTGGAGGAGGAAGAGTTTAATTGCAAAGCATTTTAAATTTCAAAACAATTTGTTAATTGACCTTATTTCCAACAATTTCCATAGTTACCCACAAAAGCAGAAATTACTGAGACCTTTTCGTAATTTCTGAAATTTTACATCCCTCTGCTGGGAATATTTAGAATTCAAATTTTTTTAGTTTTTCACGTTTAGGAGCCAAACTGTTCAAGATTGAAAGCTTGAAAAAAATGGTTGAAATTGTTATAGCTTTTTCAATGTGAAAGAAACCAAAACTGTAAGTGATGCTTGTTTTTGAGATTCTTTAATTTTCGAGGCATCGAATTCTAATGATTGCTAAGGCTGCTGCTTTGAAAGTGTAACAGTTCTGAATTTTTATTTAAAAATAGAGTCTACTTTTGAAGCTATTGAAATAAAGCTTATTCGAATTAGATATGGCTTCCACTTAAATATATTCTACCTCATTATTTTAACTTTAGAACTGACAAATTTTAAATATTTCAATATTTAGCTTAGATTATTTGAAATCAAAAGAGTTAAAGTGTGCTGCTATATTTTAACGATTTCCGTAGCGTGTCATTGGGATTAATTCTATTGTAAATAAAGTAAGCTAAAACAAATTGACTGTGTACGTAATTCTGTTTCTCCATTTTGAACCAATAACTTGTGAATGCGTATTTCGGTGGAGGGGACGTAGCCTTTATTTACAAGTTTCGCAATATTTCTTACTAATTCAATCAAGTTGAAAATGCCACATAAACGCGTTTTCCTTATCAAGCTATTCCATTTTTAATACGCAGAAAAAAAATTTCTGAGAAGAACCATTCTCTTGGATATATGTACATGAAAATTTGGTTAAATCAAACAAAGTTTAGTTAATTCAACAAAAGATTTCATAGACTGAACCAGATTTTTTGAATGAATCAAATTATTTGTTTGATTCATTCAAAAAATTTGGTTCAAACCACCAACAAATTTGTTTGAGTCAACAAAATATTTTGTTGTAAATATAATAAATATATTCCATGGTTGAACCAAAAAAAATTGTGTTTATTCAGCCATATCGTTTACTGATTCCTGATTGAATTTGATTGAATCCTGATTAAATTTGACAAGTGTTATGACTTATAATCAGCTAGCTCGTTGATTAAATTAAATGGAAAAAGATTTTTAATTTAATATGTCGACTTCATGTCGTCCATATGAGAAGGGCTCCTATGGTCGGTTTTTATTTTTACGTTTTTGCATTTTTTTGCATCCATCTCACACATCTAGGAAATCGCAAAAATCCATTTTTGAAAACCGACCATAGGGACCCTTTTCATACTGAGGTCCATATATACTATCTTGAAGTTACTCATGAAATTAAAATTAATTAATGCACTTCAGATTCATTAAAGGAATATTTCACTGATTTTTCATGTTCTAATTATATAAATTGACAATCTCATTGTTTATAAATGAAAGAAAGTCATATTTTTCGAAATGATTATTATTTTTCAAATTTAAAAAAAATCTAAATATTTGTAAAATTTTGTTTTCAGGGTGGCTGATTTAATCAAAGAAGGAACTTCCCGGTCATTTCTCGGTTTTTTTCCGGTTCTCAAAAGTTGTTGATGGTCAATGAAATTAAAGAATTCGAATCCTTAAGGCTAAAAATATTTTCGTTTAAGTAATCAAAACTGAACTGCAAATTGGAGCACTTGAAGCATTTGGGATTTTAAACTTTTAAAATTGATTAATAAAATTTTTTTACTTAAACTCCCAATAACCTACATGTATGAAATGGAAGCTTTCAACACTTTTTGATTGAATAATTTATGAATTAAATGCCGCTGAACTGCGAAATTTAAATTTTCAAATTTTCTTAAGTGAACAGTTTAAAGCTTTCGGGTTCGAAAATACGAAGCTACGCTAGCATTTTCAATGCTGTGAGTTGAAGAATGAATTAATAAATTTCTAAATTTTTAAAATTACATAATTTTAAGCAATTTTAAGTATGAAACATTCAAACTGAACGATTTTTTTTAACTTACCACATTTTAAATTAGAAGTTGAATTATTTCATTTTTAACTTGTGTTAAATAATTAGTTGTTTAATTCTTGTTTACACATCAAAATTCAAGACTTTACTTTCAATTGTTTAGTTTTGAATATTTGATTTATAATAGGTCATTTTATATAAACAGTAAAATTTTGATAGATATTTAATAAAATTGTTCCTTCTTTCAATTAAAAAGTTTAAAGTTGAATAGTTCAAAACTGAAATGTTTTAGACTGAAACAATAGTTGAATAGGATTTGAAATATAATGAAAGCCTTTAATTATAACCTATTCATTTCAAATTATTTTAAAGTTGAAAGTGGTCTATAAAGTTTTAAACTGACGTTTACGTTTGTTTTACTACTCCAGCCTTTGAATTGACATAGTTCAAATTCCAACGTTAAAATCTGTATATTGTTTCATTTGAGTAGACACAGAAAAAAAAACAATGAAAATCGATCTCATCTTGAATTGCATTATATTATGTGATATTTTGAGTGATTGGATAGATTGTTCTTCTAGAAAATTGTAAAATTCTCGGTCAAATAATAAATTCACTGTCATTTTCCAGTTTTCTCGATTTCCCGGTTCAGCAGGTAATATTCCGATCATGTAGAAACAATCATTATCTCCAATTTTTTGAAACGTGGAATTATTATGTTCTGTTTGATTACTCCTCAATTAGTGCTATTTCATTAATATATATTTAGGGAATACAATACGTTTTTTTCCAACGCAAACTTCTAAAAATATAGTAAGTTTCTTGACTAAAACCATAAAAAATTAGCGTGATTTTCTTCAAGGCAGATTTTATTGAAAAAAATTGTTTCATCAAAGAACGTTCTGCATAAGCAAGATGTATTTTCATGAAATGTAGCATTTTTTTGTAGAATGTTTTTCTCCAAGATCAACATTTTACGAAATAAGTGATAAAAATCATAAAAATAGGGGTGATTTCAAAAATAGATTGTACCTTAGAAAGTGAAATGCACGAAAAAGCCTTTCTGGATTTTTCTACAAATGTCTCATTTAGTAGATATATTGACCTTATAATTTCATGTAAAAGCGAGATTGCTAAACCTACAAATCAGGAACTGACCGGTTTTCAACGTTAGCGGAAGTTAATAAATTCATAGATAATAGATAGGTCGATAAATTGTGTGTAAGTTTGAACAACAATCAAAACTTCCAAAAGATTATATTTGGATAAAATTTTTGTCCCTAAGTTTCATTCCAAAAAATCTAATGCCATGTTTTTTGGGAGTTCTTGGTATTTACTATTGAAAAAGGTGCCAGTGAAATCCCAATTAGATCAGAAAAAAATACGGCTGATATAAAACAAATGTTGTAGAAGTATAGAACCAAAAAAAAAATCAGAATAATTCCGCATTTAGTAGGACTTTTCTGAGACTGAAGTACCAGAAAAGTTCCATTAAATTTTAAAAAAATGTTTACAAGTGTTCAATGACAAAATTTATATCTAAGAACAGTTCAGCTTAAGCAAAAGTAAAGTACAACAAAATTTCGAAATACGTCCTGTATTAGCATTTATAGCATTTTAGCATTTATAAAAAATGTACGGAAAAAGTCTCACTGGATTTTTTCATAATTTTCGCAACTCATACAAGTTTTATGTTCCAATACGAATTCCATAAAAGTACTGCTGAAATATGACTAAAGTATTAGCGATTTGAAAATTCGCCCTGTTTCAGCAGGCATTTTTTTGGAGACAAATTTTTAGTCTTTGGTAAGTAATATTTCCATAAATATTCCCAGGTGGAAAAGTTATGCACAGTGGAAAAAATTATGTATAATTTGCACTTGTTTTATGCAAATATTGTATAAAACAGATCAAATTTATATATATTCTTTCTACTATGCATAACTTTTTCGCAGGGGTTATTCTGATAAGTAAAATATTTTAGGAATGTTATTGTATTCCCTTCAATGTCAAAACATCTGCGTAGTTTCTTAAAGCAAATAAGGAAAAAATCTATAAGTGTGTTGGTAATAAGTTTAAAGCCGGAATAATTATCATCGTCAATAGCAATACAATAACAATCGTTATCATGGCCTTCAAAGAAAGGTAAATATATGTACGTATTGTGTGATCATTTCCTTCAGCTGAATCTTCTGAAATGTACTATTTTGTTGGATATTGAAACTAGTCACTTTTATATTATTTCATTTTCTCTTTAAATTCAAAAAAAGAACAAAGAACCTTTTTTTCAAATCATAATATTCAGAATAATAATTAAATAATCATTTCTCTAACAAGCATTTTGTATTACATAACACACAAAAAATCTAACAAATTACAAATTTGTTTTGCACTAATTGTATACCTATTAATTGGAATTGATACGAAAACCTGTTTGAATATAATAATAGTTTATAACGATTCAGAATTGATCTTAAGTATGTCGATTAGCGCGGGTAGATTTAGGTCACTACATCAACAAACTGAATTATTTATAACAATTGTACCGTTAAAGAAATTATTTTTGCCCGTAATAGAAAATTGCTTGCTTACAAAATTACCATTTAGCCACTAAAAAATTTCAGAAAAAAATTAAATTATCATATCGACTTTACCCTTTACATTCTTCATGAAACTCATTTCTTCATACACTGTATTGGATATCCTATAAGGGAGCGTTCACATATTACGTAAGGTTTTTTTTCGACATTTCCTACCTTCTTCCCCCTCACGAAACGCATTTTTGAACTTTCTTTGTTTATTTGACATTCATACAATTAAACTGCAATATTTTCTAATTTATTAAATTCGAATGTAGGTTATTTACACATGAGAAATTTTATGTTGAACATTTAAAAAACATAAGATTTTATAATTTAAAATATTTGACTGACGAAAACTTCAAGGATGAACAATTTTGATTTCATCCGCCAGGAGTTAAAATAATTGTTTGTTGATAACAAGGTTCTATTAGACATGAATTACCTCTTACAGATCAGCAAATAAACAATTTTGAAAATGTATGAAGACGACTAAGATTTCCAGAAGCGTAAACAAAAATTGAAATTTATAACAATATTAAAATTACGGAAAATAAGAAGTTTTTTAAACATATTTTGCTAACGCGCAGAACCAAGACGTTTATTAATCGATCGATTATTAATCGTTTGATTTGGAACATAACAAATTTTGATATGCGCAGTTTTCAATAATTGAGAAGAATTATTTTTTCATTAAGTGCATGCAATTTAAAATTGTTCAGTTTTAAAAGATTCCAATTTTTGATTTCGCAATGTGAAGCTGGCTTTTGATTTGATATTGTATAAATTTATACAATACAAGGAACTTAAAATTCAAAATTGTTCAATGTTTGGTGCAAGGATAGGGATGTATGCTTATAGTTCCGACGGTAATTACGTGAAAGTGTCGATAATGTTGGAAATTACGAAAAATGACAAATAATTGCCAACACAATCAACTACTTTCAAGATGGAGTTTAAAGTTATCGATTATTTTGGTTTCGATCCGTAATGTTCTCTACTGTTATTAATCTCATGTTAAACTTAACAAGGTGGATGTGGGAAAGAAAGTTTCTTTTTGAAATGAAAGAGTTTAATTGTGAAACATTTAGATTCCTAAACAAGTTGATAAATGCCATCATATCCAACAATTTCTATAGTTACCAGCAATACATCTGTGGATGTCATGTGGTCCATATAAAAAGGGCCCTTATTTCCGGTTTTTATTTTTCGCGTTTGTTTGCGTCAATCTCACACATCTAGGAAAACACGAAAATGCGTTTTTGAAAACCGACCATAAGGTCCCTTTTCATATAGAGTTCCACATATACCATCTTGAAGTTATTTACTAAATTAAAATTAATTAATGCGCTCTAGATTCATTAAGGGAATATTTCACTGATTATCATTTATGTTCAAATTATGTGAATTGACAATATTCTTGTTTAGAAATGAAACAAGGGTACATTTTTTAACATGATTATTGTATTTTGAATTTAAAATAATTCTGAATATTTGTAAAGGTCTGTATTCAGTTTGGCCGTTCTAATCCACGAAAAAAAAATTCGGTCATTTCTCGATTTTTTCACGGTTCTCAAAGATTTTCACAGTTTTTGAGATTAAAAAATTCGAAGTCTTAAGGCTTAAAATATTTTTGTTTAAATTAATCAAAACTGAACTGTTAAACTGCAAAATTTTCGAGTTTTATAAATTGAACAGCTTGAAGATTTCTGGTTGAAAAATATAAAGTTACGCTATCATTTTCAATGCTCTAAATTAAGAATGAATTAATATGTTTATAAATTTTCAAAATTATATCATTTTAAGAAATTTTAAGTTAGAAACATAAAAAATTGAACGATTTTAATTTTTTTTCAACTTAACACATTTTTAATTGAAAGTTAAATTATTTTAACTTTGAGTTGCTTCCAGTTGTTAGTTGTTCAATCGTTATTTGCACATCAAAATTCGACACTTTCACTCAGAGAATGAAAGTTATGAAAATGGAAACCTTAAAATCGTAACATTCAAAGACTAAATTGAGCACTCTGAAAATTTAACAATTCAACTATTTCAAACAATTAAGTTTCAAATTGTGTAGTTTTGAATATTTGAGTTATAATTGATCATTTCAAATAAGCAGTAAAATATTGATGAATGTTTAAAAAAGTGTTCTTTCTTTTAATTAAAAGTTTGAAATTGAATGGGTTCAGAATGAAATATTTTGAATTGAAACAATATTTGAATAGAATTTAAAATTTGATAAAAGCGTTTAATTATGAATCTATTAATTTTATATTATTCGAAAATTGAAAGTAGTGCATGAAGTTTTAATCAGACGTTCACATTTGTTTTACTACTCAGGCTTTTTGAATTGAGGTAGTTCAATTTTAAAAATCACTAATTAATTTTAATTTACAACTGTTGATCTTGAAACGTTATTCATAAAAAATTATTTATTTTAAACACTTATAATTTTTAATCTTTCAAGTATTCAAAAAAGCATTCTCAAATTCTTCAAATTGAAAATTTACGTTTGAAAATGCAGACCTAAAATTGACAGTTTTCAAAGTAAAAGGTTTTAGAATTACGCATTGTAAATTAACTAATTTGATGATTGAAAAAGTTCACAATTGAACTTAACATAATTTAATTTGAATCGAACTTATTTTAAATTGCAATATATTATGTGATATTTTGAGCGATGAAACAGATTGTTTTTCTAATTATTGGTCAAATTCCCAGTTGAAAAATAAATTCAGTATCATTTCACTACGTATTACAGGGAAAAAGTAGAAAGTATTCATGAAATTGTAAAAAATATTATGTTACGTATGATGCTTTATTCGCTTAGTACTACGTGTTTCTTTAAAACGCAAACTTTCAAAGATATAGTAAGTTTCTTGACTAAATCCATTAGAAATCAGCGTTATTTTCTTTAAGGCTGTTCTTATTGGAAAAAAAGTAAAATTAACTTATAAATCAGGAATTGGCCGGTCTTTTAATGTTGGTGGGACTTTATAAATTCACAGATAATGGATAAGTAGATAATTTTTTAATGTAGGTTTAAGAAATAATGCAAATTTCCAAAAAATTATATTCAAATAAAATTTTAATTAAACGGTTTTGATTCAAAAAATCTAATACTATGTTTCTTGGGGGTTCTTGGTACTTACTATTGAGAAAAGTGCTAAAGGCATCCCAATAAGATCACAAACAAAACAAATACGGCTGATATAGAACAAATGATGAAAAAATTCTAAATCATTCCCCATTTAGTAGGACTTTTTTGCAACTGAAACACAAAAAAGTTCTATTTTATTTTTTTCAAAATCTTTACAAGTGCTCAATCATAGGATTCATATCTGAGAACTTTTGTATAATTTTCGCAAGCTCAATATTAAGCTTCATATTTCGAAACGAATTTCAAAAAGTACTGATGAAATGGGACTAAACTATCAAAAATTTCAAAATTCGACATGTTTCAACAGGCACTTTTCGGAGACAATTTGTTTGCCATGGATATGCGATATTTCCATAATTGTTTCCAGGCGCGAAAGTTATGCACAGTGGAAAAAATTATGTATAATTTTCACTTGTTTCATCCAAATAACGTATAAAACAAATGAAATTTGTACATAATTTTTTCCACTATGCATAACTTTTCCGTCTATGTTATTCTGATTATTGAAATATTTATAAATGTTATTGCACTCCCATCATGTCAAAACATCCATGTTAAAATTACATACACTGACTATAGAAAACGCGCGACGCAGGGAAGGGGGGTTAAAATTGTCAGAAAAAAGCGTGACGTAATACTTGAATGGCCCCTGAGGGCAAAATTATATCAAAATATCACATTTTATATAATTATTATAGCTTCTAAAAACCTCAAATTTTAAAGTGTATCATCACAGAGGGTTTAATTTGAGAATTTTCATGCTTAAGGCTCTTAGTTTTACTTTGTACATTTACAAACTAAAAAGTATTATGCTTAATGCTTGGATCATTTCAAATTAAAAGAGTTTAAGATTGAACAATTTTCACTTCGTAATTAGGCAATTTAAAATTCATACGATTGAATTGCAACAATTTCTAATTTATTAAATGTGATTGTGGGTTCTTCAAACATGAGAAATTTTACGTTGGAGATTTAAAAAATATATGTATTTATAATTTAACAGATTTGACTGTTGAAAACTTCAAGGTTGAACAAGTTTGTCGGAAACCAGGGTCTTTTAGACACGAATTATCTCTTACGGATCAGCAAATAAACAGCTGTAAAAATGTAATATGGAGACGGCTGAGATCTCCACGTGCGTAAATGGTTTATGACAATATTGCAATCACGAAAAATAAAAATTTTTTCAAACATGCTTTGCTACCGCTCAGAACCAAGGCATTTCTTAATCGATTTCAAATTAATTATACTTTTCAGGATCCTGTTGTGCTACTTTTCCACTTAGATTTGTTTTCAATTTTCAAAACTTCGTTTTTCCGATTCACCCTTATGTACCTGTCAATAATTTGTACCTTTTTTCTAAGATTCCAGTTCAAAGGCTTTGAATGTGTAATAAATTCGAAAATATTCTATGTTTCGAGTCCTCAAGTTTGAAATAGTTTAGTTTTGAAAGCTTAAATTTGAAAACATTTATTTGTAAGTCTCTTGATCTTTAATCGTTCGATTCGGAACATTACATATTTTGATATGCATAGTTTTTAATAATTCTGAAGAATTATTAAATTTTTACGTGCATGCGATTTCAAATTTTTCAGCTTTATAGGTTTCCAATTTTTAATTTTGCAATGTGAAGTTGACTTCTGATTTCATATTGTATACATTTAGACCATTCTACGACCTTGAAATTTCAAATTTTTCAATTTTTAGTGCTTATAGTTTCGACTGTAATTACGTGTGAATGTCGAAAATGTTGAAAATTACGAAAAATGACAGACTATTTCCAACACAATTAACTGCTTTCAGCAGCGAGTTTAAAATGATCGGTGATTTTGGTTTCTATTCGTAATTTTCACTAACTGTCATTAACCAAATGTGAAAATTAACTGATTAGATGTGGAAGAGAAATCTTTTTGAAAAGAGAGAGTTTAATTGCAAAGCATTATAAAATTCTAAAAAATTTGGTCATTGCCCTCATTTCCAACAATTTCCATAGTGACCCACAAAAGTCAGAAATTACTGAGACTTTTCCTTAATTTCTGAAATTTTACATACCTATGCGAGGAATATTTAGAATTCAAAAAATTTTAGTTCTTCATGTTTTGGAGCTAAATTGTTTAAGATTGGAAGCTTTTAAAAAAATGGTTGAAATTTTTATGGCTTTTTCAATTCGAAAGAAATTAAAATTGTTAGTAATGCTTGTTTTGATGATTTTTTAATTCTCGAGGCATCGAATTCTGATTATTATTGAGGCTGCTGCTTTGAAAGTGTAACAATTCTGAACTTTTATTTCAAAATAGAGTCTACTTTTGAAGCTATTGGAATAAAGTTTATTTGAATTAGATATGGCTTCCACTTAAATATATTCTACCTTATTATTTTGACTTTGAAACTGACAAATTTTAAATGTTTCAATTTTCAGCTTAGACTATTTAAAATCAGAAGAGTTAAGGTGTGCTGCCGTATTTTAACGATTTCCGTAGCGTTTCATTGAGATTAATTTTATCGTAAATACCCTGCTTAAGGAAACCTGGCGGATCCATGTTCGAACAGCTGATCGGGAAAGACCAGGAAATTTGAAACGGAAAATTTCCTCTTTTTGAATGGGGGATTTCGGATAATTTTAACTTTTCTGCTCCCTTCTCCACGTTTTGACTCATGTCAAGGTTTTCGATGTCCATCGAAAAGCAATAAGACATTGAGAAATGAGACAAATGATTTATTATATTGTCAAGATTTATTTTTTATTATATTTTTATTATTTTTAATTTATAATAATATTTTATTTTATTCATTTAAAATTATTTATAGTATATATATATATATATATATATTATTATTCATTTTATTCAATTTTGTTAACTATTTGAATTATAAGATTAATAATAATGCCATTTATTAAATTTAATTTAATAAAATTATATATTATCAATATAATTTTAATAATAATTATATTAATTTCAACTTTTAATTCAATTAATTATTTTATATTTTATACTATTTTTGTCACAAATTGACTGTGTACGTAATTCAGTTTCTCCATTTTGAACCAATAACTTGTAAATGCGTATTTCGGTATAGGGTACGTAGCCTTTATTTTCAAGTTTCGCAATATTTCTTACTAATTCAATCAAGTTGAAAATGCCACATAATCGCGTTTTTTTATTAGCTATTCTGTTTTTCATACGCAGAAAGAAAAAGTTCTTGAAAAACCTTTCTCTTGGACATATGTACATGAAAATTTGGTTGAATCAAACAAAGTTTGGTTAATTCAACAAAATATTTAATTGACTCAACCAGATTTTTTGAATGTATCAAAGTATTTGCTTGATTCATTCAAAAAATTTGGTTCAAACGACCAAAAAATTTATTTGGGTCAACCAAATGTTTTGTTGTGAATATAATAATTATATTATATGGTTAAAGCAACATAAATTTTGTTCATTCAACCAAATCATTTACAGAGTGCACGTTTCCCATTTTCAGAACGTTTTGATTAATATATACAGCCCTAAATAAATTTACATATTTTCAAAAACGAATAAGTAATTTTAAACCACGAATTATTAAATATATACTCACCTTTATTGGTCCTCTTTCCTCTAATTCAAAATTTTGATTCTAATAATTTGAAATTATTTGAAAATTGAAAATACATATTTTATGAAGTTTTAATCTGACGTTTACATTTGTTTTGCTACTCAGGCCTTTGAATTGACACAGTTCAATTTTTAATGATGTAATCTTTCTCGGGTTCCTAGTCCAGTAGCCACACTGTGTATTATAGAGAAAAATTTTAAAAGTATTTATGAATTTGTAAGAAATATTTGCGTCTTACAAGTTTTAATTGTTTGTATTGAGAAGGAACATTTTTTTTTATCCTCTGAAGTTTTATAATTGAATTGATAATATTTCGAACATATAGAAGCACTCATTATCTTCATTTTTTTGAAACGTGTAATTATTATATTCCGTCTGATTACTCCTCAGTTAGTGAAATTTCATTAATATGGATTTACAAAGTACAACATGTTTCTTTAGAACGGATATTTTAAAAATATAGTTAGTTTATTGACTACAACCATAAAGAATTATCGTGATTTTCTTCAAGGCAGATTTCATTTTAAAAAATCGTTTCACCAAAAAACGTCGTGTATAAGAAAGATGTATTTTCTTGAAATGTTGAATTTTTCTGTAGAGTGTTTGAGTGCAGTTCTGAGTAGTATATGCCTTCGATTAATTTGAAACTGCGTACATTCATGTATTTTGACTCGCTAATTACGAAAATTATAGTGGAAATACCTGCAAATTTGATTTTCCTGGTGAAAACCATGAAAAACCCATGGAAGCCATGATATTTTTTTCGTTTATCTCAGTGAATAATAAAAATTTTCAAAAAAACTTCCAACAAAAGTTGTAGATATACTCAAAATACACCTTTTATATAACATAAAGTTTTTCTGAAAAACTAATATTTTACGAGAAAAGTAGGAAAATGTGTAGGGGGTGTACTTTGGAAACGCGCATACCTCCGATTAATTTGAAACTTTGTACACCTATGTATTTTGATGCGCTGATCACGAATGTGATAGCCAAAATTGGCGCGAATCCGATTTTCATGGTGTAAACCATGAAAAGCCCCTGAAAATCATGTTTTTTGCGTTTATCTCAGTAAATAATGAAAATTTTTATAAAAGCTTTGAACAAAAGTTATAGACCTCCTCAAAATACACCTCTTATACACTATAAAGTTTTTCTCAGAAACTCATAATTTTCGAGAAAAGTAGGAAAATGTGTAGTGGCACTCCTCTGAATGGTCACCGAATTAATGTAGGTCATATTCCTAAACCTTTCCAACGTTTTGTGTGTGAGGGGCACCCCTGTGACTGGTCACAAAAATAAATTAGGTCACATCCCTACCCCTTTCCAACCTGTTTTGAGGGAAAGGCACCTCTGTGACTTTGAGTCCATTTTTCCAAAAACTATCAGTCGTAGAGTAAAAATGCATTGTAAATAAAATATGTATTTTTGAAAGATCTACAACTTTTATTCGAAACATTTTTGTAAATTGTCATAATTTACTAAGATAAATACAAAAGACCATGATTTTTATGCGTTTTTCGTGGTTTTCACCATGAAAATCAAAATTGCGGGTATTTTCACTATCATTTTCGTAATGAGCGAGTCAAATACATGGATGTACGTAGTTTCAAATCATTCGGATGTATGTAATATTCGTAACTTTATCCGAATGTTTTTCTCTGAGATCAATATTTTACGAAACGAGTGATAAAAATCATAAAAATATAGGTGATTACAAAAATACATTGCAACTTAGAAAGTGAAATGCACAAAAAAGTCTTTCAGGCTTTTTCTACGAAATGTTTAATTTGGTAGATATGTGTACCTTGTAATTTCATGCAAAATCGAGATTGCTAAACCTACAAATCAGAAATTCACGGGTTTTAAACATTGGCGGAACTTAGTCAATTCATTAATAATAGATAACTCGATAAATTTCATGTAGGTTTGAAAAAATAGTCAAAACTTCCAAAAGATTATATTTACATAAAATTTTTGTCACTAAGTTTCATTTCAAAAAAATCTAATACTGTGATTTTGGGGGTTCTTGATATTTACTATTGAAAAAAGTGCCAGTGGAATCCCAATAAGGTCTAAAAAAAACGGCTGATATAAAACAAATGTTGTAGAAGTATAGAACAAAAAAGTTATAGAAGTATAGAACAAAAAAAAATCAGAATAATTCCTCTTTTAGTAGGACTTTTTTGAGACTGAAGTACCAGAAAAGTGCCATTATATTTTTTTTCTAAATGTTAACAAGTGCTTAGTCATAGGATTCATATCTGAGAACAGTTCAGCTGAAGTAAAAGTGAAATACAACAAAATTTCAAAATACGTCCTGGTTTAGCATTTATAGATTTTCAGCATTCATAAAAAATGTACTGGAAAAGTCTCACTTGATTTTTTAATAATTTTTGCAACTCATATAAGCTTTATATTCCAAGACGAATTCCTTAAAAGTACTGATAAAACATGACTAAAGTATCAGCGATTTAAAAATTCGCCCTGTTTCAGCAGGCGTTTTTTTGGATGCAAAATTTGTAAAATTTCCATAATTATTCCCAGGTGGAAAAATTATGCACAGAGAAAAAAATTATGTATAATTATTACTTGTCTTATGCAAATATTTGACGAAACGAATGAAGTATATGTATATAATTTTTTCTACTATGCATAAAATTTCCGCCTGGGTTATTCTCATTCTAAAAATATTTTAGAAATGTTATTGTATTCCCATCATGTCAAAACATCTGCGCAATTTCTTAAAATAAATAAGGAAAAACTCTATGAGAGAGTTGATACTAAGTTCAAAAAAGTAATAATTGTCATCGTCAATAACATTACAATAATAATCGTTATCATGGCATTTCAAAGGAAGGTTAATATATGTACATATTGTGTAAGCGCTCCCTTTAGGTGAATCTTCTAAAATGTACTATTTTGTTGGATATTGAAACTAGTCACTTTCATAATATTTCATTTTTTTTTTTAAATGCAAAAAATATAAGGAACATTTTTTTCAAATTATCATAATCAGAATAATATTTAAATAATCATTTTTCTAAAAAGCATTTTGTATCACAAACCACACAAAAAATCGAAAAAATTCCCAATTTTATTGCACTAATTTCATACCTATTAATTGGAATTGTCATAGTAAATCTGAAGGTATAGAGTTTGCTGTAATGATATTTAATTGATACGAAAACCTGTATATATGTATATAATAATAATAATAATAATTTATAACTATTCAGAATTGATGTTAAGCATGTCGACCAGCGCGGGTAGATTCAGGTCACTGCACCGACAACCTAAATTATTTATCACAATTGTACTGTTAAAGAAATTTTTTTTTGCCCGTAATTCGAAATTACTTGCTTACAAAATTACCATTTAACCACTAAAAGTTTCAGAAAAAAATTAAATTATCACATCGATTCCACCTTTTACATTTTCCATATAACTAATTTCTTCGTACACTGTATTGGATATCCTATAAGGGAGCGTTCACATATTACGTAACGTTTTTTTCGATATTTTCTACCTCCTTTTCCCTCAAGAAACACATTTTCCAACTTTTTACATTCTCATCATTCATGATGGAATGTCTTAGATTCATGCGAATTTGGACCTATCCAGTTTTCGTCGATTCTTGGCGTTTTGAGACCCCCTGAGTCAGAAAAAATTGTTCTTATGAAAATGTCTGTCGATCGGTCTATCTGTTGTTTGACGACGAAATATTTTCGAAGGAATTTTCTAATTTGAATTCCTTTTTGCACACTGGTTTGTGGTCCAAAAAGACAGGTCAAGTTCGTTAGCCTGCCTTCTACTGCCAACATTTATGTTTCAGCCATGAAAAATTAAACTGAGAAAAGTAATAATTTACCTTTACCACAAAACCACGTTAGATACGATAAATGGACAAGGTACCAAAATTATTTGTCTTTAGAAGTTCTACAAAATTTCTCTCGACTGTTTTTTGATAGCAATAATAGTTTTTGTTTTAAATGTGGAAAATGCTATAAGAAGATTGAAAATTCGAATTTATAGCTAAACAACGCAAAAAACGATGAAAGCTTCAACAGCAAAATTACTCATCTCAAACAGACGTGCAAAATTGTCTGTAACTATTTTTTATATCTATGTTTCACTCCTGAACTGGCTTTAATAAAATTTAAATATTCTTGAAAAAATATGTTTGTTACTTATGTCGGTTCTAAAACTTGCCAAGTTCTTAATCACCAATTCTAAACATACATTTTCAGCAATTTGGCATCAAAATAAAGTTTTCTCATGGTTTGTCACATACTACAAAATTATGCTGGAGAGTATTCGATTTGGGTTCTCTTGTTTAATTCTTTCTTGCTTTGTTTTAGAATTTTTCAGCTGAGTATAAAAATATAATGTCAAGTGTCGATTTTCTAAAATTTAAACGAAGCTCAAGCAATGTCGGGCGCGAAGCGCAAGTGTCATGATGAGAATGTATTTCTCGAACACGAAGGAGTTTTAAGAAAGTTATATCTACATCTTCACTTAATGTTTAAGCATAAATACAAAATAGTTGATTATCTAGGACCAAGCCCGTAGCGCGAGACACATAATATGTCGAGCGCGAAGCTCGAAACACGTTTCGCGCGCCGTAGGCGCGCTTAAACTTCGCGCGAAGCGCGGCGCGCGCAGCGGGCGATGAGAATATGTCCACGCGGTGGGCAGATTTTTTTGTTTATTTTAATCATTAATATAACAAAGATAAGAGCTCTACCCCTCTTTTTAATGTTAGGTAAGATGTGAACGTTCTCTGAGGGCAAAATTATATTAAAATATGACATTTTCCCTAATTACCATTGCTTTTAAAAACCTCAAATTTTAGATTTCTTTATCAGGCAGGGTTGAATTTTGGAATATTCACCATTAGGTGTCTTAGTTTGACTTGGTACATTTACAAATTAAAAAATATTACGTTTAATACTTGAATCATTTCAAATTAAAAGAGTAAAACTCAACAATTTTTACTTCGTAATTAGGCAATTCAATATTCATGCGATTGAATTGCAACAATTTCCAATTTATTGAATATAAATGTGACTTCTGCGAACATAAAAAATTTTGTGTTGAAGATATTATAAATATAAGTATGTATTTACAATTTAACATATTTGACAGTTAAAAACGTCAGTGATGAAGAATTTTGTTTTTATCCGTCTGGAGTTGAAATAATTGTTTGTTGAAAACAAGGTTCTATTAGACGTAAATTATCTCTCACGTATCACCAAATAAACAGCTGTGAAAATGTAGGAAGACGGCTAAATTCTCGAGAAGCGTAAACAGAAATTGAAATCTATGACGATATTAAAATCACAGAAAATAATTTTTTCAAACATACTTTGCTAACGCACACAACCAAGGCGTTTATTAATCGATTCCAAATTAAACATACTTTTCAGAATCCTGTTGTGCTACTTATTTATCTTGAAAAATTATTAAATGATTAGTGCTTGCAATTTGAAATTGATCAATATCAGAGGTTTCCAATTAATTAATATTAAATATATATTTTTAATATTTAATGACTTCTGATCTGATATTGTATACATTTATACAATTCTAGGAACTTAAAAATTCTAAATTGCTCAATTCATGGTACGGGGACGGGGATGTAAAGCTTGTAGTTTTGACAGTAATAACGTGTGAAATGCCCTTATGGTCCGTTTTTATATTTCGCGTTTTTTTGCGCCTGTCTCACACATTTAGGAAAACGCGAAAATGTGTTTTTGGAAACCGACCACAAGGGTCCTTTTCATATGAGGTCCACATATACTATATTGAATTTATTTATTAAATTAAAATTAATTAATGCACTTTAGATTCATAAGAGGAAAATTTCACTGATTTTTCATGTTCTAATTATATAAATTGACAATGTTCTTGTTTATAAATGAAAAAGGATCTCAAAAATTTTGACGGTGTTTGAAGTTGAACAATTCGAAGGTTTGAGGCTAAAAACATGTTTGTTTAAAGTAATGAAATCTGAACTGCAAATAAAAGCACTCAATGTTTTTGAAATTTTGATCTTCTGAAATTGAAGCTTACTAATTTTTTAATTTAGAAATTTTTTACTCAAATGCTCAATAACTTACAGGTATGAAGTAGAAGCTTTTATCACATTTTAATGGAATAATTTATCGATTGAATGCCGTTAAACTACAAAATTCTTCATTTTAAAATTTTATAAATTGAACAGCTTGAAGATTTCTGGGTGAAAAATATCAAGTTAGGCAAGCATTTTCAATGTTCTAAATTAGGAATGAATTAATGAATTTGTAAATTCTCAAAATTATATCATTTTAAGAAATTTTAAATTAGAATCATTAAAAATTGGACGATTTTAATTTTTTTTCAACTTTACACATTCTTAATTAGAAGTTAAATTATTCCAATTTTGAGCTGCTTCCAGTTAATAGTTGTTTAGTTCTTATTTGCACATCAAAATTCAATACTTTTACTTACGAAATAAAAGTTATAAAAATAGAAAAATTAAAATCGTAACATTCAAAGTCTAAATTGAGCATTCTGAAATTTTAACGATTTAACTATTTCAAACAATTAAGTATCAAATTCTTTAGTTTTGAATATTTGATTTATAACAGCTTATTTTGAATTAGCAGTCAAATATTGATAAATGTATAAAAAAGTGTTTTTTCTTTCTCTTAAATATTTGAAATTAGATGGGTTAAGAATGAAATATTTTAGACTGAAACAGTATTTGAATAGGATTTAAAACTCAATAACAGCGTTTAATTAGAAAACTATTCATTTGAAATTATTTGAAAATTGAAAACAGTGTATAAAAATTTAATCAGGCGAATCATATTTGTTTTACTACTCAGGCTTTTCGATAACACGATTCAATCTTTAACGTTAAAATCTGTAATTTGTTTCATTTTGAACAGATTCAGAATCGTCTTGTAAACTAAACTCTTGTTCAATTTTTCATACTCGTATCAAACGCGCTTAATTTTTAATTGTTCGAGCATTCAAAACTGCATGCTAAAATTCTTCAAATTTCAAATGTACGCTTGAAAATGCAGACTTAAGATTCAAAATTTTTAAAGTGAAAGATTTTCGAATTACGCGTTGTAAACAGAGATTTCATAATTGAAAAAATGAAGAGTTGAACTTCAAAAAGAAAAAATTTGAATCGAACTCATTTTAAATTGCATTATATCATGTGATATTCTAAGTGATTGGATAGATTGTTCTCCTAAAAAATTGTAAAATTCCCGATCAACTACATAATAAATTCACTGTCATTTTTCGGTCTTCTCGGTTTCCTGGTTCAGCAGCCGCACTGTGCGTTATAGACGAGAAGTTAAAAAATATTCATCAATTTGTGAAAAATGTTTACATGTTTTACAAGTTTAAATTTATATTTTTTTTCATCGACTAAAGTTTGGTAATCGAATTGATAATATTTGGATCATGTAGAAACAATCATTATGTCCATTTTTTTGTGACGTTAAATTATTATATTCATTGTGATTACTCCTCAATTAGTGAAGTTTCATTAATATAGATTTGTGGAGTACAACGTGTTTATTTAGAACGCATAATTTTCAAAATATAGTTAGTTTCTTAACTATAACCATGAAAAATTATCGTGATTTTCTTCAAGGCAGATTTTATCGAAAAAAATCGTTTCACCACAAAACGTTGTGTATAAGAAAGATGTATTTTCGTGATATGTAGAATTTTACTGCACAATGTTTTTCTCTAAGATCAATATTTTACGAAATAAGTAATAAGGATCATAAAATAGGGTTGATTTCAAAAATACATCGTACCTTAGAAAGTGAAATGCACAAAAAAAGTCTTTCAGGCTTTTTCGACAAAATTTTTAATTTAGTAGATATGTGTAGGTTATAATTTCATGCAAAAGCGAGATTGCTAAACCTACAAATCAGAAATTGGTCGTTTTTTAACGTTGGCGGAAATTAATAAATTCATAGATAATAAATATTTCGATAAACTTTATGTGGGTTTGAAAAATAATCAAAACTTTCAGAAGATTATATTTGAATAAAATTTTTGTCACTGAGTTTTATGTCGAGAAATCTAGTATTATGTTTTTTGGGGGTTCTTGGTATTTACTATCGAAACAAGTGCCAGTGGATCCTCGCACTTTAACATTTATGAAAAATGTACTGGAAAAGTCTCATTTGATTTTTTCATAATTTTTGCAACTCATATGATCTTTATATTCCAAAATGAATTCCATAAAAGTACTGCTAAAACATGACTAAAGTATCAGCAATTTCAAAATTCGCCCTGTTTCAGCCGGCATTTTTTCGAAGGCAAATTTTTATCCTTTGGTAAGTAAAATTTACATAATTATTCCCAGGCGGAAAAGTTATGCACAGTGAAAAAAATTATGTATAATTTTCACTTGTTTTATGTAAATATTGTATAAAAGAATTGAAATATATATATTATTTTTTCTACGATGCATAAATTTTCCGCCTGGGTTATTCTGATCATTGAAATATTTCAAAAATATTATTGTATTCCCTTCATGTCGAAACATCTGCGCAATTTCTTGAAGTAAATAAGGAAAATCTCTATGAAAGTGTTGGTACCAAGTTCAAAGAAGTACTAATCATCATTGTCAATAAGAGAACAATAATAATCGTCATCATCGCATTTCAAATGAAGGTCAATATACACTGGGACCTCGGCATAGTTCCCTTCGACTTACCGCCCTCCTAGAATGTCTGCGAGCCAAGAGAGAGAGGGAGAGAGAGAGAGAGAGATGCCGAGCTCAGCGGAGCTACGCAGTTCCTTCTGACTATTTACATCGTCGAAATTCTTGGAAGAGCCTCACGGTCAAAGCAGGCAATGCCCGAGACTCGAGATTCTAGTGTATATACATATATACATATGTGTGTGTGCAAATACATCATGCCTAAATAATTTGTAGCATGATAATGTGTTAATGCCTTAGAAACTATGGTACTGAAACCAGTTTTGTGTGAAAAATGAAATTTCAGATATGACATAAATGCTTTAATTTCAAAAATAATTCATGATATCGAAAATTTTCGAAACTGGTATTACACAGGAGAAAGATTCTTTGAATCGAAGAAAAGTATTCATCGGCTCTCAGTCAAAGAAAAGTTTCTTTGATTCAAAGAGATTTCTTTAGTTGAAACAAGTGGTTTTTTTGGTTCCACTGAAATAATTTTCTTAATTTAAAATGACTTTCTCCATTTCGAAGTCATTTTTGGTTAGACGAAAAAAATTATGTTAATGGAGCGGTTTCAGTAGGTTGAAATCCTGCGCTAGGTCTGCCCAAATGAATTTTTTGTCACTAATCGCTCAAAGATGATTGAAACTGGTCTCAGTAGGCTCAGGGGTGGATAATTAGGTCAACATATTAGGATTTGTTGATTTAAACTACCTCGACGAACTTCCAGCCACTCTCACGCAAAATATCAGGTTCAATTCGTTCTAATAGATTGTGGAAACTGAAATTGGTCTCAGAATGCGAAGTTTCGAACTAACATATCGAAAAAAAAATCGCAGACAAGGAAACTTCTCTGTGCAAAAAAAAATGAAAATACTCTTAAAGACAGAAATTGTCAGAATTGCTCTAATGAATTGTAGAAATTCGAAATTATGTCAAAATCCGCTTTTCGATTCCCCGAACAATATATCAAAATATACAAAAATTTGAAGATAAGGAAACTTCCCTGCGGAAAAAAACAAAGTCCTCTTAATGTGAGAAAATCGTCAAAATTGCTCTATTAGATTGCAGGAATTTGAAATGGTTTAAAAATACTTCGTCATTCACAAATATGTTGTTTGAGGAGCTGAAAGACGTATTTTAAGACCATTACAAATTCCGGTAATGTATTCAGGCAATTTTTACGAGTTTTTTTGTTAAGGGTGTTTTCTCTTGCGCAGAGAAGTTTCCTTGTCAACAATTTTTAAAATTTTTTATATCTTGTTTGGGGAGTCAGAATATGTATGTTGAGACGATTTCGGGTTCCCGCAATTCACAATGTTCCCGAAAATAATTTTGAAAAACCTGTTCGTCATAAAATTCTGCAATTTTGAAGAATATTCTTGTCTCGATTTTACATTAAGAACTAGTAATATTATGTGATATCTTCTCCTTCTAAGTAATTCAAAAGATAGTAATTCAACAAGATAATTATGAAAAAATGGTTCTCATTACTTAAATTATCACTAAATAGGCCTATTAATAGGGGTCTGGTTTTTTATGAAACAAATTTTCACATAGTATCTTTTTTAAATGGTAAATTTATTTTTTGCTGTGCTGGAAAATTTGATTATAATTATCATAATTATTCCATTATAGTATAATGTTCATCATTGGGAGCCGGGTGTCAAGGAAGATATTGCTTCGCTGACTCTAGATTAAGTTTCTGGTTTCTGACCATGTCTGGTCCTGGTCCTGGATGTGGTTTATCGCATCCTGGTCACAGTGGTCCGGGTGGTCCGAGCGATCCATGAGGTCCCGGAGGTCCTGGTTGACGATCGAATGGTCCGGGTGGTCCGGGCGGTTCAGGAGGTCCTGGAGGTCCTGGTTGGTGATCGACTGGTCCCGGACCAGGGGGATGAGCGAAAGCTACTGCTAGTATCGCAGCAAACAGCATGAAAATTGTCAAAAACACCTTCATGATTTTGAATGATCATCTGTAAGTAAAAAGACAATATTTGAAAATCCGCTGGGCTATTTACTATTGCTTAGTTTCTGGATTACAGAATTCACTAAAACTAAGTTTCACCCATGTATGAAAGTACTTGCACCGTACACTAGGCTGCGACTAGCGTACGTTGTAAGTAAATTCTACGCGTATATATGTTCCTCTTGTACTCCCTGGTTAATGTTTTTTATAAAACAAATTTTTACATAGTATCTTTCTTAAATGATAATTCTATTTTTTGCTGTGCAGGAAAATTTGATTATAATTATCATAATTATTCCATTATAGTATAATGTGCATCACTGGAGGCCGGGTGTCAAGGAAGATATTGCTTCGCTGACTCCAGATTGAGTTTCTGGTTTCTGACAACCTGGGTTCTTGTCGTCTCCGGGAGATCTTCAAATCTGCTGAAACATAAGATTATGAAATTAGAATTTATCATATGAAATGTGCTGATGGTCACTCTCTACTGTTAGCTAAGGGCACACAAAAAGCGATTATTTTCGTTGCGAAAGCTACTGCTAGTATCGCAGCAAAAAGCATAAAAATGGACAAAAACACCTTCATGATTTTGAATAATTATCTGTAAGTAAAAAGACAATACAATTTGAAAATCCGCTGGTATATTTACGAACGATTAGTTCTAGATTACAGAATTTACTAAAGCTAAGTTTGACCCATCTATGAAAGTACTTGCACCGTACACTAGGCTGTATCTAGCGTACGTTGTAAGTAGATTCTACTCGTATGTACCTCTTGTACTCCCTGGTTAATATTTTTTATGAAACAAATTTTCACATAGTATCTTTCTTAAATGATAATTTTATTTTTTTGCTGTGCAGGAAAATTTTATTATAATTATCATAATTATTCTATTATAGTATAATGTGCATTATTGGGGTCTGGGTTTCAAGGAAGATATTGCTTCGCTGACTCTAGATTGAGTTTCTGGTTTCTGACCACCTGAGTCCTTGTCGTCTCTGGGAGATTTTCAAATTCGCTGAAACATAAGCATAATGAAATTAGATTTTACTGTATGAAATACGCTGATGTTCACTCCCGGCTGTCAGCTAAGGGCACAAAAAAATGGTCATTTTCGTTGCAGGTCATATTGATAGGATTTCAGATAATAATAAACTCTTGTAATTGAGAAGTATCTTTTATTTACAGTATCAGCTGATATAATTGCGGAATAATTCCAGAAGGCAATAAAGAGGCACTCCGTTCTTTCCAAACACACGATTCTATCATGCTTGATCTGTCCCATTTTCACCTTTATACTTACGGGATGTGAATCGGATGGTCCTGGGACCTGGTATGGTTTTGGTCCTGGGCCCTGGTCTGGTCCTGGTCCTGGATGTGGTTTATCGCACTCTGGTCCCGGTGGTCCGGATGGTCCGGGTGGTCCGAATGATTACCTGTAATTGAAAGGCAATACACTTTAGAAATCGGTTGAGATGATACTACAGGTCTCTCAAAATCAGAAGCATCTTTATATACCCCAGAAAGTGTTATAAGCGACGTCAAATGTATGCTCAGCCTTGCGCAATCCGATATACTCGTATATGTGTTTCAGTGATAATAAAGAGTTTGTATAAACAATGATTCGGGGAACAATACTATCGTAAGCAATTTCATTTTTTTCCAAGCCCGAATTTCCTCATAAGGAACCTTCACTTATTACATAATATTAAAAATACATAGAACATTTTCTTTCAAATCATAATAATCAGAATAATAATTAAATAATCATTTTCCTGACAAGCATTTTGGATTATAAGCCACACAATAAAATTTAGAAACCTCTCAATTTTTTTTGCACTAATTGTATACGTATTAATTGGAATTCTCACAGTAAGTCTGAAGGTATCATGTTTGCTACAACAGTATTCAATGCATGCGAAAACCTGTATAAATATAATAATAATTTATAACTATTTAGAACTGATGTTAAGTATGCCGACTAGCGTGGGTAGATTCAAGACACTTCATCGACAACGTGAATCATTTATAACAATTGTACCGTTGAAAAATTATTTTTTCACCTTTTACATTCTTCATAAAATTAATTTTTTCGCACACTGTGTTGGATATCCTATAAGAAAGCGTTCACATATTACGTAACCTTTTTTCTGACATTTTCAACCCCGTTCCCCCTGACGAAACACACTTTCCAAATTTTTTGTTTGTTTATTTTAGTCATTAACATAACAAAAATTAAAGCCTCACCCATCTTCTTAATGTTACATAATATATGAGCGTTCTCTAAGGGCAAAATTATATTAAAATATCATATTTTCTATAATTATTATAGCTTCTAAAAACCTCAAATTCTAAATTGTATCATCATACAGGGTTTAGTTTGATAATTTTCATCCTCAAGTCTCTTAGTTTTATTTCGTACATTAACAAAATTAGCCGACTAAATTTCAACAATTTCTAATTTACTAAATGTAAATTTAAGTTCTTCAAACACGACAAATTTTATGTTGAATATTTTAAAAACATAAGTATTTTCAATATAACAGATTTGACTCTTGAAAAATTCAAGGATGAACAAGTTTGTCGAAAACTGGGGTCTATTAGACATTAATTATCTCTTACGGATCAGCAAATAACCAGCTGTAAGAATGCGTGGAGACGGCTCAGATTTCCACATGCGTAAAAAATCTATGACAATATCAAGATTGCGAAACATAAGAGAATTTTCAAACATGCTTTGGTAACGTGCAGAACCAAGGCGTTTCTTAATCAACCCTAAATTAATTATACCTTTCAGGATTCTATTGTGCTACTTTTTCACTTATATCTGTTTTTGATTAGGACCATTACATGTGACGTAGCCTTTACTTATATCGAGCTATTCTGTTTTTCATACTCAGAAAAAATAAAATTTCTTGAAAAAAACTGTTTACAGAGTGCACGATTTCCATTTTTAGAATGTTTTAATTAAGATATGCAGCCCTAAATAAATTTACGTATTTTCAATAAGCAATAAGTAATTTTAAACTACGAATTAGTAAATATATACTTACCATTATTGGTCCTTTTTTCTGCAATTCAAAATCCTAATTAAATTTGGCAAGGGTTATTTTCTATAATCAGTTAGGTCGTTAATTAAATTAAATTAAAAAAAGATTGTTGATTTAATATGTAGACGTCATGCCGTCTATATGAGAAGGGCCCTTATGGTCGGTTTTTATTTTTTCGTTGTTTTGTACCAGTCTCACACATCTAGGAAAACACGAAAATTCATTTTTTTAAACCGACCATAAGAGCCCTTTTCATATTGAGGTCCATATATACTATCTTGAAGTTATTTCCGAAATTAAAATTAATGCACTTTAGATTCATTGAATAAATATTTCACTGATTATTCATGTTCTTATTATATAAATTGACAATGTTCTTGTTTATAAATGAAACAAGGGTATATTTTTCGAAATCATTATTGCATTTTGATTTAAACAAATTTCTAAATATTTGTAAAATTCTGTATTCAGGGTGGCTGTTTTAATTGACGAAAAAATTCCCGGTCATTTCTCAGTCATTTCCGGTTATCAAAAACTTTTGACGGTCATTGAGATTAAAAAATTCGAATTCTTAAGGCTAAAAATATTTGTGTTTAAAGTAATCAAAACTGAAATGCAAATTAAAGCACTCAAAGAATTAGAAATTTTGAACTCTTAAAAATGATGATTAAAATTTTTTTATTCAAATGCTCAATAACTTGCACGTATCAAATGGAAGCTTTCAACGCTTTTTGATTGAATAATTTATAAATTAAATTCCGTTAAACTGCAAAGTTTTTATTTTCAAGTTTTATGAATTGAACAGTTTAAAAATTTCCGGTTTAAGAATATCAAGCTTCGCTAGCATTTTCAATGCTCTAAATTCAAGAATGAATTATTGAATTTCTAAATTCGCAAAAGAATATCATTTAAGCAATTTTGAATTAGAGACATTAAAAATTGAACGATTTTAACTTCTTTCAACATAACACATCTAAAATTAGAAGTTGAATTATTTTAATTTTAAGTTGTGTTAAATTAATATTTGCTCAATTGTTGCTTACACATCAAAATTCAAGACTTTCTTACGAAATAAAAGTTTTGAAAACAGAAAAATTAAAATTGTAATATTCAAAGTCTAAATTGAGTACTCTGAAATTGTGAAGTTTCAACTACTTCAAACAATTCAGTTTCAAATTGTTAAATTTTTGATATTTGATATGTGATAGCTGATTCTGAATAAACAGTAAAATGTTGATAAATATTTGAAAAATTGTTCTTCTTTTAAATTAAAAAGTTTAAAATTGAATCGGTTAAAAAATAAATATTTTAGACTGAAACAATATTTGCATAGGATTTAAAATTTATTAAAAGCTTTCAATTACGAATCTATTAATCTGAAATTATTTGAAAATTGAAAATAGTTCATAAAGTTTAAATCTGACGTTGACATTTGTTTTACTACTCAGGCCCTTGAATTGACACAGTTCAATTTTAACGTTAAAATCTGTAAATCGTTTCATTTTGAACATATTCAGAATCGTCTTGTAAAATCAACTATTGTTCAATTTTTCATACTCGAGCAACAGTTCGATTTAGAAAATCACTAATTAATTTCAATTCACAACTGATCAACTAGAAACGTTTTTATCATACATTTTCAATATCGAAAGCTTTTAATTTTTGATTGTTTAAGCATTCAAAGCTGCATTAGAAAATTCTTTAGGCTGAAAATGTACGCGTAAGAATGCAAACCTAAAATGGACAATTTTCAGAGCGAAAGATTTTAGAATTACGCATTATAAAGAGTGATTTCATAATTGAAAAAATTAGAAATTGAACTAAACATTTTTAAAAAATTGAAATCGAAGTTATTTTAAATTGCATTATATTATGTGATATTTTAAGTGATTGGATAGATTGTTCTTCTAAAAATTGGTAAAATTTCCGGTCAAATAATAAATTCAGTGTCATTTTCTGGTTTTCTCGGTTTCCCGGTCCAGCAGCCAGAATGTGTATTATAGGCGAGAAAAGAAAGAGTATTTATGAATTTATAGAAAATATTTACATGTTTTACAATTTTTGATTGCCCGCATAAACGGTAAATTTGAGAAGGAACATTTTTCTTTATCGACTGAAGTTTCATAATCTAATTGATAATATTCCGAGCGAGTACAAACACTAATTATTCCCATTTTTTTAAAACATGAAATTATTTTTTTTCGTTTGATTACTTCTCAACTAGTGGAATTTCATTAATATAGATTTAGAGAGTATAACATGTTTCTTTAGAACGCATACTTTTAATAATATAGTTAGTTCCTTGACTCAGACCACAAAAAAATAGCGTGATTTTCTTAATCGAAAGAATGGTTTCACCAAAAAACGTTCTGAATAAGAAAGATGTATATTTGTGTAATGTAGAATTTTTCTGCAGAATGTTTTTCTCTAAGATCAATATTTTACGAAATAAGTGATAAAAATCATAAAATGGGAGTGATTTCAAAATTTCATTGTACCCTAGAAAGTGAAGTGCACAAAAAAGTCTTTCAGGCTTTTTCTAGAACATGTTTCATTCAGCAGACATATGTACGTTATAATTTCACGCAAAAGCGAGATTGCTAAACCTACAAAAGAGAAATTGAACGGTTTTTAACGTTAGCGGAACCTAATAAATTCATAGATAATAGATAAGTCGATGAATCTCATGTAGATTTGAAAAATAATCAAATCTTCCAAAAAATTATATTTAAATGAAACTTTTGTTACTGAATTTTAATTCGAGAAATGTAAAACTATATTTCAAGGGGACTCTTGGTACTCGCTATTGAAAATAGCGGCAATAAAATCCCAGTAAGATCCCAAACAAAACAAAATACGGCTGATATAGAACAAAAGTTCGAAAAAATTAAAAATAATTCCTCTTTTAGTAGGGCTTTTATCCGAGTGAAGTACTAGAAATGTTCCATTTTATTTTCTTTAGAATGTTTACGTGTGCTCAATTACAAGATTTATTTCTGATAACAGTTCAGCTGAAGTTGAAGTAAAGTACAACTAAATTTCAAAATACGACCTGTTTTAGCATGACTTTTTTTATAAAAAATGTACTGGAAATTCTCATTTGATTTTTTCAGAATTTTCTTAAGTTCATATAAGCTTTATATTCCAAAACGAATTCCATAAAAGTACTGCTGAAATATGACTAAAGTATTAGCGATTTGAAAATTCGCCCTGTTTCAGCAGGCATTTTTTTGGAGACAAATTTTTAGCCTTTGGTAAGTAATATTTCCATAATTATTCCCTTGCAGAAAAGTTATTCAAAATGGAAAAAATTATGTACAGTTGTCACTTGTTTTATCCAAGTGATGTATAAAACAAATTAAAGTCGTGCACAATTTATTCCACTATGTATAATTTTTTCGCCTGGGTTATACTGATTATTTAAATCTTTCAGAAATATTATTGTATTCCCTTCAAGTCAAAAAATCTATGCAGTTTCTTTAAGTAAATGGGGAAAAACTCTATAAAAGTGTTGGTACTAAGTTTGAAGAACTTAGAATTTCATTCTCACAAGGTTCATTTCAACGGAATTTAATAGTGATTTCAAATAAGGTTTACACTGGCGTTGCTGATAAGCACGGTAGTTTGCCAAATGATTGTTCACTCAAGGATTCTAATACGTGATGACGAGTACATGTTTAAATCATGATGAAAAAAACAATTACGTCTCATTTTTTTCTCCTATTTCATAATCTCAATGTTTAGTTTTCCTCAACGTACTCCAAAGCAGAGTTTCGAGAATATTCTTCATCATCGCACTACAAAAGAAGGTCAATATACTCGTAAAGCAGCCGCTACCAATCTAATATTATTCTATTTTAAGAAATGATGAAAAAAAATCTTATTTAAAATTCAACTGATTGAAAATTTTTTCAATATTGTTGCATGCACTTTTGCACGTTTATTGATCCCTTTAAATAACGATAAAAATCTATACTCGAAATTAACCCATTATGATTTAATGTAGCACATTGAGATTGGCGGCGGCGAATCGCCACACCGAGTACAAAAAAAAGCTAATGAGAAACCGCATAGATGACCGTATATATGTTAAAACATGCATTTAAGACCATTTTTCAATTGTTGGCACAGGTCTCAATCGATTTCATATTGCTTATTTTATTATATAATATATTTATCATATTTCCCTTAGTTTCCTTATACAGAATTTCTTTATTTAATGATATGTTATGTAGGGACTCGAAAGTCGTATTTTGAGACCATTTCACATTGCCGCAGTCTATTAGGGCATTTTTAACTACTGCTTTTGCTTTAAGGGTGTTTTCTTGTTGCACAGGGAAGTTTCCTCGTCTACAATTCTTCCTATTTTTTGACATGTTGTTTGAAAAGTCAAAATATGTAATTTGAGATGATTTCGAATGCGCACAATCTGCAATATTTTCGAAAATAATTGTCAAAACCCTGTTTTTCATAAAATTCTAGAATTTCGAAGGCCAAGAAATGTATATCGTATATGATGAGAATATTTTTGTCCCGATTTGATATTTAGAAATAGGCTGTACAATGTGAGATGTACTTATGCTTCTTTTTCTATTAACAGTTTTTTTTTCTTCTTTGCTCGAACAAGGTTGACTAACAAAAATTGCGTCAGTCGTACGTCATACGTACGATAATTACTAATATTTCTGAATTTGGTGACATTCGATCGTAATACTTCATGTTAATATGGCTCTAATTTTTTACTATTTGTTGTTATGAATAGAAATTTCCATTCAAGCTTCCGAAAGACATGAATAATTACAGGCCGACAAAATTTGTACCCAAAGACCGGACTAGGTGACCCCTAGGGATTTTGATGTCCTAAAAAGAAATATGTTGTCCAAATTTTTCCCATACGTCAGGATTTCGAGATGTTCTGACCTAAAACAACTTCCAATCGAAAAAAATATAGCTCTGAAAAGAACTGATTAAATACCTAAAGAAAACTTTCAATGAAATATATTGGACACATATTTTAGTATTTTTAAGCAATATAACTATTTATCGAGTCCCCAATCAATCAAGCATATGGACACCGTGAGAGTAATGGAATATGAGTGAAATCTTATTTTATGTCGCATTTTAGCTAAATTCCATGATACAAAACAAAACACGATATAGAGTTCATGGAAAATAAAATACAATCTCAATCAGATTACTTTACTCTTACTGTTTCCGTATGCTTGATTGTCTGACGTCTTTACTTGATAAATACAGTTGTGATGCATGAGAACTTTGAGATATTTGTGTAATATTTTATTGAAAGTTTGTTTAAAATGTTTGATCAGTTCTTTCCAGAGCTACGATTTCTTTAGTTGCAAGTTTATTTGGTTTAATTACGTCTTTAAGACTGCCATACAAAGATAAAAATGAAAAGTTTTGTTATGTCTGCGGTTATTACGAACCTGCAAACACTCCCAGATTTATAACTGACTCTATTGAAAAAAATACAATTCATGCAGAATCATGTTAAATAATTGGGGTAAACGTGATTCAAGGTTGAAAATTGTTCTCGAACCTGAAATTCAGCGCGAGTCAACAAGTCACAGTGATGATTGTTATTTCTGTGCTTGTGATATTACTGGATATAATAAAAGGGTTAAAAATAGAATAGCTTATCTAAGTGTAAGCTCGATGAGTCCAGCCAAGTTCGAAACTCGTACTTCAAATGAAAATGCAGTCGAGATTGCGGATACTGATGATATGACATTTGAAAGGTTTGATAGCAGTGATTTTGAAGATTCTTCTGATTCTCTTAATCCTGAACCTATACTGTTTTGATCAAAATAGTCTGGGTGCGTGAGAATCCTTTGTAGATAGTAGTAATGTTCAAGGATTAATAAATGAATTTATCCTTGGGCTATACAATCCAACCAATTTTCGGCTTTTTATTGATTCTTCTAAGATCAGTTTTAACGCTGTTATACCTCATAATGGCAATGAATATGCCGCTGTTCCTCTCGCCCATTCTACAACGTTAATGTTCACTAACTGTCATTAAACTTATGTGAAAATTAACTAGATGGATGTGGAAAAAAAGATTTTTTGAAAAGGAAGAGTTTAATTGTAAAACATTTCAACTTTCCGTACAATTTTTTGAATGCCATCATTTTCAACAATTTCCATAGTTATCAACAAATGTCAGAAATCACTAAGGCTTTTTCGTATTTTTGGAAATTTTACATGCCTATGCTGGAAATATTTAGAAATTGAAAAATGTCAAATTGTTCAAGATCGAAAGCTTTAAAGAGAATGGTTGAAATTTGAATGGTTTTTTCAATGTGATAGAAACGAAAATTGTAAGTGATTCTCGTTTTTAGGATTTTTCAATTTTCGAGCCATCGAATTCTAATTCATTTTACTTCCAAGGCTACTGCTTTGAAAGTGTAAATGCGTACTTCGGTGAATGTGACGTAGCCTTTATTTACAAGTTTTGCAATATTTCTCACTAACTCATTGAAGTTGGAAATATTACACATACGCGTTCTTATATCAAGCTCTTCTGTTTTTCATACTCAAAGAAAGAACTTTCTCGAAAAATCAGCTGTTTTCTTGGTTACACATGAAAATTTGGTTAAATCAAACAAAGTTTGGTTGATTCTACAAAACATTTGATTGACGCAACCAAATTTTTTGGTTGAATCAAGAAAATACTTCATCTACCAAAAGAGTTGATTTAAAAATCGAAAAATTTGTTCATATCATCGAAATAGTTTGTTTTTAATATAATAATTATATTCTACGGTCAAACCAACAAACATTTTGTAGGGGTGTGACTTCAATTATTGCTGTGACCAGTCAAAGGGGTGTCTCCTGCCACCCCGCGAGACATAGGAAAACAATCATTAAAATTTCAGCATAAAGTGATATCAGTTTTCGAACCGTCATAAAGTCATGGGTATATTCAAACAAGACTTTTCCGAAATATATATAAGTCATAATAGTCAACTAGTCATCTAAATAATAATTAAGCATGTTAACGTATAAATCATGAGCGATATGTAAAATTATGCATGAAAGAAAAATGGCTCAGAATGCCGTGTGCTCATTATACGCTTTTTGAATATCCGGTAAAAAAAATTGTCGGTACCGGTAATTTTATTTTTACCGGCACCCGTAATTTTTTTCGACCCGTACCGGTAGTATATACACTTCGGATTTTAAAGTACGAATTAGTAAATATAATACACATACCTTTATTGGCTCTCTTTTCTCCGATTCAAGAAATTATGTTAAAGGAACAGTTAATCACATTAAATGCAAAAAATATTGTTCATCTAGTATGTGGACGTCATGTCGTCCATATACAAAGGGCCCTTATGGTCGGTTTTTATTTTTCGCACTTTTGCGTTTGTTCTGTGTCAGTCTCACACATCTTGGAAAACGTGAAAATGCGTTTTTCAAAACCGACCATAAGGGATTTTTTTTATATTGGGGTCCACATATACTATCTTGAATTTATTTACCAAATTGAAATTAATTAATGCATTTTGGATTCATTAAAAAGAAATATTTCCCTCTGTATTTATGTTCTAATTAAATAAATTGACAATGTTTCTGTTAATAAACGAAACAAGGGTATATATTTCAACATGGTTATTGCATTAAAATTTTTTTTAAATTTTAAATATTTGTAACATAAGTTGAAGAATGAATCAATAAATTTGTAAATTTTCAAAATTGTATCAGTTTAAGCAATTTTAAGTTAGAAACATTAAAAATTGAACGATTTTTTTTCAATTAGCACATTTTAGATTAGAAGTTAAACTATTTCAATTTAACTATAAGAATTTAGTTTCAAATTTTTTAGTGTTGAATGTTTGATTCATAATAACTCATTTTAAATAAACAGTGAAATATTGATTAATATTTGAAAAATTGTTCTTTCTTTGAATTGGAAAGTTTCAAATCGAATGGGTGAAAATGAAATATTTTCGCCTGAAATAATATTTGAATAGGATTTAAAATTCATTGAAAGCGTTTAAATATGAATCTATTAACTTTATGTTATTTGAAAATTGAAAATAGTTGAAAAAGTTTTCATCGAACATTTACATTTGTTTTGCTACTAAGACTGTTGAACTGACACAGTTCAGTTTTTGATGTTGAAGTCCGTAAATTGTTTCATTTTGAACAGATTCAGAATCATTTTGTAGAATCAACTATTGTTCAATTCTTCATACTCGAACTACAGTTCAATTTACAGCTGATCAACTTAAAACGTGTTTTATCAAAAATTTTCAATTTTAAACGCTTTTATTCTTTAATTGTTTAACTATTCAAAACTGCATTCTAAAATTATTTAAATTGGAAATGTACGCTCAAAAATTCAGACCTAAAATGAACAATTTTCAAGTTAAAAAATTTCAGAATTAAGCAGTATAAACTGAATGATTTCATGATTGAAAAAGTTAAGGATTGAACTTGACACTAAAAAAAATGAAATCGAACTTGTTTTAAATTGTGTTATATTATGTGATATTTTAAGTCATTGGATAGATTTTTCTTCAAAAAATTTGTAAAATTTACTGTCAAAAAATAAAGTCACTGTCATTTGCCGGCTTTCTCGGTTTCCCGGTCCAGGAGCCACACTGCATATTATAGGGGAAATTTGAAAAAGTGTTTATGAATTTTTAAAAAATATTTACATGTTTCACAAGTTTTGATTATGTACATAGACGGTAATTCAAGAAGGAGAATTTTCTTTTTCGTCCACTAAAATTTGTTAATCGAATTGATAATATTCGGAACATGTAGAAACAATCATCTCCATTTTTTCGAAAAGCGGAACTATTATATTTCGTTTGATTACTCCTCAATTAGTGAAATTTCATCAATATAGATTAAGGGCGTACAACATTTTTTTTGGAACACATTTTTTGCTATATATAGTTTTTCTTCACTGAATTCATAAAAAATTAGCGTGATTTTCGTTAAGGCGGATTTTATTGAAAAAAATGGTTTCACCAAAAAACGTTCGGCGTGAGAAAGGTGTATTTTAATGAAATGTAGAAGTTCTATGTCAAATATTTTCCTCTAAGATCAAAATTTTATGAAATAAATGTTAAAAATCATCGAAATAACAATGATTTTAAAAATACATTGTACCTTTTACGTAAGTTTGAAAAATAATCAAAACATCCAAAAAATTATATTTAAATAAAAGTTTTGTGAAGAAGTTTTGATTAAAATATCTAATACTATATTTTTGTGGGGTTCTTGGTACTTACTTGATGAAAAAAATGTTCCTTCTCGAACTTACCGTTTATGCAGACAATTAAAACTTGAAAAACATGTGAATATTTCCTACGAATTCATATGAATACTCTGTAAATCTTCCCCTATAATACACAGTGTGGCTTCTGGACCGCGAAACCGAGATAACCGGAAAATGACAGTGAATTTATTATTTGACCGGGAAATTTACAAATTTTTAGAGAAGCAATCTATCCAATCACTTAAGATATCACATGACATAATGCAATTTAAAATTAGTTTGACTTCATTTTTTTAAATGTTAAGTTCAACTCTTAATTTCTTCAATCATGAAATTACTGTTTACAATGCGTAATTCTAAAATCTTTCAGTATAAAAATGGTCCATTTTAGGTCTGCATTTTAAAGCATACATTTGCAACTGAAAGAACTTTCGAATGCAGTTTTGAATACTTAAACACTTAAAAAATTAAAAGCATCTCATGAAAAGTGTTTCAAGCTGATCAGTTGTAAATTGAAATCAAATAGTGATTTTTAAAACCGAACTGCTTTCAAAGTATGAAAAATCAAACAATAGTTGATGTTTAAAGACTTAAATTAAAGTAATTCAACTTTCAATTTAAAATGTGTTAAATTAAAAAAAAATAAAAATGTTCAATATTCAATGTTTCTAACTTAGAATTGCTCAAAATTAGATAATTTTGAAAATTTACAAATTGATTAATTTATTCTTCAATTTAGAGTATTGAAAATGCTAGCGTAGCTTGATATTTTGTAACCATAAATCTTCAAGGTGTTCAATTTATAAAATTTGAGAATTTAAATTTTGCTGTTCAACGGCATTAAATTTTTTAATTATTCAATTAAAAAGTGTTAAAAGCTTCCATTTCATACGTGTAAGTTATTGAGCGCTTGAATAAAAATATTTCAAGCATTAGTTTTAAAAGTTTAGAATTCCAAATGCTTTGAGTGCTCTAGTTTGCATTTCAGTTTTGATTACTTCAAACAGAAATATTTTCAGCCATGAGTTCGAATTCTTCAATTTCAATGACCGTGAAAAACTTTTTAGAACCGAGAAAAACCGTGAAATGACCGGGAATTTTTTTGTCGGTTAAAACAGCCACCCTGAATACAGAATTTCACAAATATTTAGAATTTTTAAAAATTCAAAATGCAATAATCAATCAAAAGCGCAAAAATAAAAATCGAACATAAGTGCCCTTCTTATTTGGACCACAATTGACAATTGTCTGATTTTCCGTAATTTCCTACATTTCCGACATTTACACGTAATTACTAAAGAAATTATAAGCTTCACATCCCTATCTCTGTACTGAAAATTGAGCAATTTGGAATCTCAAATTTTTAGAATTGTATAAATGTATACAATATCAAATAGGAAATCAACTCCACATTGCAAAATTGAAATTGGAAACCTATAAAACTTAAAAATTTCAAATTGCGTGCAGGTGAAAATTTAATAATTCTTTAAAATTATTGGAAACTACGCATATCAAAATATGTCATGTTCCGGATCGAACGATTAAAGATTAAGAGACTAACAAATAAATATTTTTAAAATTAAGCTTACAAAACTGATTTATTTCGAACTTGAGGACTCGAAAAATAGACTATTTTTGAATTACACATTCAAAGCCTCTGAACTGGAATCGTAGGAAAAAGGTACGAATTGTTGAATTTTGAAAATCAAAAACAGATCTAAGTGAAAAAGTTGCACAGCAAGATCTTGAAAAGTATAATTAATTTAGAGTCGTTTAAGAAACGTCTTGATTCTGCGCATTAGCAAAGTATATTTCAAGAATCTCTTATTTTTCATCATTCTAATATTGTCATAGATTTTTTACGCATCTGGAAGTTTCGGTCGTCTCCATAGATTTTTACAGCTGTTTATTTGCTGATCCGTAAGATAATTCATGTCTAATAGACCCTGGTTTTCGAGAAACTAGTTTATCCTTGAAGTTTTCCACAGACAATTCTGTTAAATTGTAAATACTTATGTTTTTGAAACCTTTATCATAAAATTTCTCATGTTTGAAAAACGTACATTTATATTTAGTAAATTATAAATTGTTAAAATTTAATCGTCTAATTTTCAAATTGCCTAATTACGAAGAAAAAATCGTTGAATTCTCAACTCTTTTAATCTGAAATGATCCAAGCATTAAGCATAATATTTTTACATTCTCATCAGAGAATGTATTAGAAAGAATTGACCGATTGGATTGGCCTTCGGTATACTCTTTTAGTGTCCTGAAATGAAGCCCAAGTTTGTTAGTCAGACATTTTGGACGAAAACTCAAAAAGTGGGAGCATTTAAAAAATTTTTGGGACTACTTTTTTTACAAATTTACAAATTCCATGTATGGATGTTCATAGTGCACAGAAAGTCAAACAATTTATCCTCATGGCTTTTTTCGCTAAAAAGAAAGTTGTGAGAGTTATAACATTTCCAAAATTCAAAAAAAGAAACGAAAATAAGAATTTTAAGCCAAACAATGCACGATATGAAGAAAAGTCAAGAGAAGGAAAACGGTTTTTTTTGGAAGCCCTAGAAGATTGTCATAACAACTTTTTGAATCTTCTTAAAAAATCGAAAATTCAAATTTTGAGCTAAATAACGCGGAATACGAAAGAAAGTTGAGATATCAAAATTGTTGCTTTT
>JAUMHM010126538.1:0-19315 GCA_032362435.1 Melikaiella ostensackeni
TGATAAACAAGTTATTTGTAGAAAAGGTGCTCCTTCAGTGCGGGGGGGAAGAAAAAACCATTCTACAGATAATCGACCGGGTAACAAATGGTACAGTTTATTCATGAAGAGGCGAGGCAGTTTGAGCTAGTGCCTCCAAAAAATGATTGTGTAATTGCCCGGAAAGGCGCGAGGGTAATTTATTAAGTTGTAAGTGGTAACGAGACAGGCAATCTTACCGTTCTTTTTACTGCTCCTGCATCAGGACAATCACTTCCGCCTGTGATCTTGATTGATCTTAAGACGACTAACTGGGCAGTGAGTGATATAGAAAAGGATTGAATGGCATCAGATAGCTTTTATAAATATATTGTAAATGTTTTTTATAAGTGGTTTATAGACAATGACTATGAATTTCCTGTGATTCTATATGCGGATAACCATTCATCACATTTAATAATGCAGTTAGCTAAGTTTTGTAAGGAAAAACGAATAGAATTAATAGGAATGTATCCGAATTCTTCACATATTATTGAGCCCTTAGACATGGGATTATTTCGTCTGTCAAAAGAAATGTACAAAGTAGCTAACGACTGATGGAGAATCCAGAATAATATTGTTGATGTGAAAAAATACATGTACGCCGGAATTTGAAAGCAGACTTTGTAGTCGTATGACTTCGCAAACTGCATTGTAAGTGAGTTTCGAGCATGTGGGTCAGTTCCATTTGATCCTGATGCAGTTCAATACAATGTTCCTAACATGAAGAACAAAACAAAACATAATTCAACCACTAACAGTACAGAAGAGGTTGCTTCGGATTATTTATACCGGTGATGGTGAAACCTTTTTGCAGAAATTCGAAAGGGATGTACTTCCTCCTGGTATTTTAGAAGATTTTGAACGAAATGAATTTAACGAATTCTGGACTGGAGATATCAAATTAGAAGGTCTTTTCGAATGTTGGAAGAAGATGAGAAATACTTTTGGTAAATGAATGATGTATTCTTACTGTATCGGATGATATATATTGTTTTTATCTATTTATGAATTAACTTCTTTTAATAATGAAGTAAAGTATAAGAATAAGAAAGTATAAGAAGATCCATACTCTTTACCCCAACTACATCCACTAAGCAAAGCTTCTCACCAGGGACCACAAGTATCCAAAATCTTTCGTTTCAGACGTCACTCTTCGTCACACATTTCTTATTATCAATTTTCCTCCACACGACCTTATCTTCGCATACACCTTTTACTTCCTTTACATCCATATATCTTTTCATGCAGGCTCTTGTGTTTCTACGAATCTTTATATCCCTTCGCTTTAGAGTTTTATTCACACATTCCGACCATTGCTTTTTCGGTCTACCTCTGGGTACTCTACCACTCTTCCCAAATACATTTGCTTCGTTAAGCGTTCTTCCTTCTTTTTCTCAACATGACCAGACCATCCCAGCAAATTTCTTTCACTCTTAGCAAACAAAGTTTCTTCTACACCATATTCTTTGAGAACCCACTTACTACTGACTTTGTCCTTTAGCGTTTTACCGCACATATTCCACAGAAATTGCATGTCAACCGCGTTCACTTTACTCCCATCCTTTTCTTGATACATCCATGTCTCGCTACCAGACAGCAGAGTAGGTGCAAACACAGCATTATATAATGCAATTTTCGATTTATTCGTCACATTTTTACTTCTTGCAATGGTTCCCACACTCATGATAATCTTTCTACCCTCGTTCATACGTCTGGATATCTCGGCATCTATCTTTTCGTTAGCAGTAAATGATCATCCAAGATACACGAAACCATCATCTTGTTCTATTCTCTGTTCATTTGAGGCAATGTTGCGTACTGTTTTTTCACCCCTTCTTGCAAACACAATAATCTTTATTTTTCCACGATAATCTAAAAATGCATACTTTTCATGATGGTATCCAGTATACTCAACACTATCTGCAAATTATCGACTGATTCTGCCGTAACAACCTTATCATCTGCAAACATCAATCCACGTACTTTCACTGGCCCAAGATCAACACCTTCTTCGGCTAAGGGAGCCAATCGTACACATTTGTCCATGTCCATGCAATGAAAATATTCTGATGATTTCAAATCGAAAACTTTCAAAATTGAATAATTTCAAATTAAAAGTTTAAAAATAGGGTAGTATGAAATTAAATAATTTTTGAGTTCAAGCAATAGATTAATAAAATAGGTTTCAAATTTGAATAATGTAAAATTTGATTTAATTCAATTTAATTTTTAATTTCTATTCATTTCCATTGAATTTAATTATGATTAAGATAGAACATCAATTCAATTCAATAATAATTATAGTTTAATGTAATTCAATTTCAATTTAATTTCAAACTGAGTCTTGAAAATTAATCAATTTCAAATTTAGAGCGTTCAAAATTAAATAATTTCGAATTGAAAGCATGTGAAATAAAAATATTTTGACGATCTTAAATCAAAAACTTTCGAAATTAAATAATTTCAGATTAAAAGCTTTAAAATAGGTTTATATAAAATTTAAAAAATTTTGAGATAAGGCAATAGATTACAAAATTAGGTTTGAAGTTTAAGTCGGAACTTCGGCCCAGAGATTACTGTTATTATTAATAATTACACTAGTCAACAAAATGTGACTATAGAAATTTTTTTTTTTTTGAAATGAGCAAATTCATGATTTTGGTCTAAAAATGATCAAATTAATCGAATCGTTTCAGCTGAGAGAGAAAATTCTGCGTTGGTTTCCGGAAAAAGTTAAGGAAAAATTTTGAAATCCTTCGATCTTTTTTGTGCTCTTTTTTTATTCAAAAATTAAAGTTTTTCGAAGTCCAAAAAAGGAATCCTATTGGTTTAAAAATAGTGGCGAATATTTTACATGTACATTTTTTACTGGCGACTAATAATGAAAAATAAGTAATTTACCAAAAAATTCTTGCTCAATACATTTTTTTTTTGAGAATGTGCGAAAAACATGCTTTTTTGGATTGATTCATATGCAAATTTTCAATGAAAAATTCAAAAATTGGAAAAATTGTATTTTCAATTTCTATTGTTTTATTATTGTTTACTAGCAAAAACTGTACATATAAAAAATTCGTCACAGTTTTTAAACCAATAAGAATTTTTTTTTTGAATTTTTATTAAATACTGAAATGAATAAAAAGTAAATAATTCTAATGCTTTAGTTTGAAGGAAGGTATTGAATAAAGTAATATTTGTGGAGGTCACGTAGATCATTTACAAGTTTCACAATATTTCTTTCTTATTGTTCCAATAATAAACAATTAACTACTAGTATTTTTCCACTATCGAATTATTAAAAAATTTTTGACTAAGCGAACGAGTGAAGTTTTACTAATCTTTATATTAGTATTAATTAATAAAAATAATAATGTGGAATTAAAATTTTTCTACAATTACATTTTAAATTTAATTTTCAAAAATTAATTAATCAGATTAAGAATAATAATTATTAATGCTATTGATAAATCAAATAATTGACAAAGAGATGATAAGAGTTGGAATTTTTTTTTAAGTCACATACCATAAATTCCCTACTGAGAGTCTATTAGATGACTATTAATTTGCTCAGACATTTTTGTCCACGTTTTCGGAAAAAAAACGACTTTCTCAACCATTCTTTTCACTTGAAATGTTTATTCATTTGATTTTCACGTAAAGTTTATTAAAAATAACATCTTCAACACTTGTTTTTAATACGAAATTCGCGTTTTACTTGAATTTTCTACAGATAAATTTCCAACCGTTGATAAAGGAAGATAATTGAAAATTCTTCCGTTGAAGAATTAAATTTTCAATTTTCTTATATTCTGGTCTGCAACAGTGGAATTTTCGACTGTTGAAAATGCAAATTTCAATTTTTAATTTTCAACGGTTGAGAATTCAAGAAAAAAGCGAATTTTGAAAGAAAATTTAATTTTAAACAGTTTAAAATTCAACCGTCGAAAGTTCAACAGTCGTATCTTGAACAGATAAATCTTCAACAATTGAAAATTCAATTTTATTCAAAAATTCGCATTTTCAAATTCTAAACTGTTGGAAATTAAAGAAAATTGCACATTCTAAAAATTGCAAATTGAATTTTTACAGTTGAATTTTTAACCGTTGGAAACTCAATTTTCAGCTTCAATAATTGAATTTTTCAATTCAATGGTTAAAGTTTTAACCGTTGAGAATTCAACTGTTGTGAATTCAACTACTGAAATTTCAATTGTCGACAATGTTCAGTTTTCACAGGTTGTTAACAGTTGAAAATTCAAGAAAAAAGTGAAAATTCAACTGTTGAAAATTCAATTTTCAACACTTGAAATTCCAAGAAAATGAAATTTACAACTGCTGAGTATTCAAGAATTTGGACGATTGAATTTCTGACAGTCGAATTTTCAACATTTGAAAATTAAATTTTCTTTCAAAATTTGCTCTTTTCTTGAATTTTCAAGTGTTTGAAATTGAATAAAATTGAAAATTAAATATTAAGCAGTTGGATTTTTTTTAAATTTTCAGCTGGTGAAAATTGAAGAAAGTTGAAAAAGGCAGAAAATTAAAATTTCCAATTTTGTATCTTCAACAGTTCAATCTTTAGTGTTTGAAAGTTTTACGGTTATAAGTTCAACTTTCTTTCGAAATTCACCATTTTCTTGAATTTTTAACTGTTAACAGATGAATTTTCAGTTTTCTTTAATTTTTAATTGTTGAAGATTCAAATGGTTGGAAATTAAATTTTCAACTTCAACAGTTGAATTTTTGAATTCAATTGTTAAAGTTTAAACTGTTAAAAATTCAACTGTTTTGATTTCAATTATGTATCGAAAATTTCAATTGTCTACAATGTACAATTTTCTTCAATTTTCAACAGTTAAAAATTCAAGAAGAAGCGAATTTTGAAAGAAAATTAAACTAACAAGTGCTAAATATTCAAGAAATTTGACAACTGAATTTTTGACTGTTGAATTTCCAACATTTAAAAATTCAATTTGTTTTCAAAATTCGCTTTTTCCTTGAATTTTTAAGTGTTTAAAATTGAATAAAATTGAAAATAAATTTTAAGCAGTTGGATTTTTGTTTTTTTCTTCAATTTTAAACTGTTGAAAATTGGAGAAAATTGAAGAAGGCAGAAAATTGAAATTTCAAATGTTGTATCTTCAACAGTTGAATCTTCAATGTTTGAAAGTTCTACGGTTATCAGTTGAACTTCCTTTCAGAACTCGTCTTCTTGAATTTTTAACTGCTTAAAATTGAAAAAAAGAAAAATGAAAATTTTCAATAGTTAAATCTTTGCCTCTAGCTTTAATATTCAACTGTTCAAAATTTATGAAAATTTAAAACTGCAGAAAACTGAAATTCTAACAGTTAAAATTACAACAATTGAATATTCAAGAGTTGTATCTTGAAAAGCTGAATCTTCATCAATTGAAAATTGAATTGTTGAATTTTCTTTTAAAATTCGCTTTCTTCTTAAATTCTCAACTGTTGAAAATAGAAGAAAATATTTTAAAAATCAAAAATCAAGGAAAATTGAAAAATGAATTGTCAACAGATGAATTTTGAATTTTCTTTAGTTTTCAATTGTTGAAGAATCAAATGTAGAGAATTCAAGAAAAAAGTGACTTAACGTATCAAAAACAAGTGTTGCGAATGTTATATCTATATAATTTTACATGAGATCTTAATGAACAAACATTTAAGTCCATGAAAAAAATTTTTGAAGTCGATTTTTTCGAAAACGGGTCTTCATTGCAAAACATGCTTGGGTAAATTAATGGTCATCCAGGGGACTCTCACTAGGGAATTATTGAATTATAAAAACTCCTAATTCTAAACGAATAAACCTTTTTCATGGCTGCAAATAATTAAATATCGCAATAGAATACATTTTTTATACATTTTAATGCGGAATGCCATACTTAGTACAAAAGTTTCGGGAGAAGGAAAAAACCTTAATATTGGTAAATGATGATTTTATTTATTTGTACGATTGGAGATACATTATTTGCAGAAGATATATGTACATTTCGAGGAATATACAAACTTAAAGAAATAGGATATCTTGGGGACATCTTTGCAGTTTCAAAAAGGGCGGAAAATTTTTGGGTGGCCTTGAGCGGCCTGGGACCTAAATACGATTTTGGAGCTAGTAGTCAAACGGTAATGAAAATTGAAAACAAGTGGTAACTTTCCTGGGTGGCCTGAAAGGCCACCCAAAAAATGACCGCCGTTTGTAGGCCAAACAAAAAGCGGCCGCGCTATCAGGCCGCCCAAAAATTGGTCGCTCTTTTAAGCAAATTATCGGGTGGCCTGAAGAAGGCAGTCAATGATGGGATGACTTAAAAGGGCGGCCAATTTTTGGGCGGCCTGACAGGGTTGCCAATTTTTGGATGCTTTAAAACAGGTGGTCTAAAATTGCGGTGAATTGTTGGATGGCCTAAAAAGGGTGGTCAATGATGGGATGGCCTAAAAGGGCGGCCTGACAGGGCGGACACTTTTTGTTTGGCCTACAAATAGCGATCATTTTTTGGGGTGCCTAAGAAGTGCAGCAATTTTTTGTGGCCTAAAAAGGGCGGCCACTTTTTGTTTGGCTCACAAACGGTGATCATTTTTTGGGCGGCCCAAGAAGTGCAGCAACTTTTTGTGGCCTAAAAAGGGCGGCCAATGTTTGGGCGGAATGAGACTTAAGCTCACCAGTTACTCCGACCTGCTCTCGGATGAAATTGGAATGTGTCTGGGGTTCGTTTCGCTCCCGAAGTATACGCTTTTATCTTCGCAAAATAAACCGGGCCACCTTTCATTGTAATATAAATGTGGTTGATAGGTGGGAAATTAGTTGCGACATCATCATGTACGTGAGCAGGAGTGTACACTTCAAAAGGTAGCTCACTTATGTAATATCCTCTAGATCCTATACGTATTTCAGCTTCCAGTGGTTCAACATGTTGATAGACTGCAAGAGGTGGAGCAATTCGGACTAAAGGTCCCTCAACTTGGGGTTGTCCTTCCGCACGTATAAACACCCTAGGTACCGTAGCATGCATTGCTTCTCCAGGTTGCATCCAGGGGGGCACCTCGCTGGCAGCTTTGAACTCTAAAGATCCATCATATGTAGACTGATCATTCATTTTAATGAAAACGCTCTCCTTAGGAATATTTTCTGGACTTCCAACTGCAACTAATTTTTTGAGAAAAAAGAATAGACATTAATGAAGCTTTTTACCTTAGTATGATTTATTCAAAAAATTTTCAAAAACCAAAAATTGAGCAAGAACAATATTTCTCGACAAATTAATCTAGTGCTTACAATTTCGATCGGATTCAAGCGTTTTTCTTGTTACATGGAACCTAACTAAATTTCGAAAAGATTTGTGATAGTCGATTTATGTAGTTCTATATTTTTTATTTTTCATTCGACATTTTTTCAAATAAACGATTCTTTGTTTCTTTAACATCATTTTTATAAATTCAAAGTGGGAGAACATTTAAAATAAAATTGAAAATTAATTTGATTTTAAGCAACGACTTTTGCCTTCTTTGAATTGAAGAAATGATTTGTTTGATTCTATTTGTTTAATTTAAAAGAAAAAAAATGAAACGTGACAAATAGAAGAGTTTAATAAAAGAACGCGATTGTGTAATATTCAGAGCCTTATTGAAACAATGAGAAGGCAATATTGTCAGACTTGTAAATAGACGTCACCTCCACAAACATTAGGTATTTATAAAATATTACTTAAAAATGTAAGAACAAGCGTTATTCAGACACATAATCATTTCCGAAGTACTTTTTTTCAATGACTACCTCCATTTTCCGATAGTCCTAACGGCCGTCGAGACAATTATAGAAAACAAAAAAAAATATTCGTTTTGAAAAAAGCTGTGGCAGCTTTCCTTTAAAATGCTATATTTTTTTCAACTAAATAAGATATTCAACTTTTCTTTCTTGATTCCGATGGAAAATATCACACTCTTTCGAAATCCGAAGGAAAATTTGAAAAAAGCTAAAAATTAACGAAATGACGGTAATTTTTCTGAAAAAAATTTCAATTTTTTTTTTAAATACCCCAAAAAGGTATTTTCTTCCCTTTTCAAAGATCTACAAAAAGTTCCTTTACCAATTTTTAATATTTCGCAAAACAATTTTATTTGTTATTCAAAATGATAATAATTTTCGAATATTTTGAAAAAATAAAGCGATAAAAGATCAAAGCGTATATTTCCAATGAAATCAGTTAAAAATCGTGAAAACGATGCCTCATAAGTCAATTCAATTTTCTTGAACTTTCAATACTTGAAAATTCAAGAAAAAGCGAATTTTTGATAAAAATGGAGGGAAAGTAGAATTTTTAACAGCTGCAAATTTAACTCCCAAAAATTCAACTGCTAAAAATTGAATTTTAAATTTCCTTCAATTTCGAACTTCAACAGTATAATTTCCAACAGTGAAATTTGCAACTTTCGAAATTCCAATTTTCAATTTTCAGAATTATGAATTTTCTTGAAATTTGAATAGTTGAAAATTCAAGGAATAAGTGAATTTTGAAAGAAAATTTCATTTTTAACAGTTCTATTTTTAATTGTTGAAGATAAAGGTATTATAATTTCAACTGTTGTAATTTCAGCTGTTGAAATTTCAATTTTCTAGAATGTTCCGTTTCCTTATACTTTCAACAGTTGAAAATTCAAGGAGAAAGCGAAGATTTGAATGTTAACAATTCAATTTTCAATTTTCTCCAATTTTCAACCGTTAAAAATTAAAGAAAAAAAGAATTTTGAAAGAAAATTGAATTTCCAACTTTTGAACATTAAAGAGAATTCAAAATTACGATAAATTGTAATTTCAACAGTTGAAATCACAATACTTTAATTTTTAACAGTTGTATCTTTAACCATTGAAAATTAAATTTTCTTTCAACATTCGCTCTTTTCTTTAATTTTTAACTGTTGAAAATTGAAAATTGAATTTTAAACAGTTAGGAATTGAAGAAAATTAAATTTTCAACAGTTGAATTTTCAATTGTTAAAGATACAACTATTATAATTTCAGCTGTTGTAATTTTAACTGTTGAAATTTGAATTTTCTGAAATGTTCTGTTTCCTTGAATTTTCAACAGTTGAAAATTCAAGGAAAAAGCGAAGCTCTGAATGTTAAAAATTCTATTTTTAATTTTCTTCAATTTTCAACCGTTGAAAATTCAAGAAAAAAAAACGAATTTTGAAAGAGAATTGAATTTTCAACTGTTGAAAGTTGAAGAGAATTCAAAATTACAAGAAATTGAAATTTCAACAGTCGAAATCACAACAGTTTAATTTTTAACAGCTGTATCTTTAACAATTGGAAACTCAACAGTTTAAAATTCCATTTTCGTTCGAAGTTAGTTCTTTTCTCTAATTTTCTGGAATGTTTTATTTTCCTAAATTTTCAATAGTTGAAAATTCAAGAAAAAGCGAGTTTTGTAAGAAAATTTGAATTTTCACCTGTTGAAAATTGAAAAAAAAATCAAAATTCCTAAAAATTGAACTTTCAGCAGTTGAAATTACAGCAGTTAAATTCCTAACAGTTGTATCTCCAACAATTGAAAATTCAACCGTTAAACATTTAATTTTCTTTCAAGAGTCGGTTTTTTCTTGAATTTTTGACTGTTGAAAATTGAAGAAAATCAAGAATTGAATTTTCAACAGTCGAATTTTCAATTGTTGAAGATACAACTATTATAATTTCAGCTGTTGTAATGTTAACTATTGAAATTTCAATTTTCTGGAATGTTCCGTTTTCTTAAATTCTCAACAGTCAAAAATTGAAGAAAAAAGCGAATTTTGAAATTTTCAATAGAAAATTGAAACTTCGACAGTTGAATCCTAGGGCCTTGACCTAAAAGGGCGGCCAAATTTTTGGACGTCCCAAGAGTTCGGCAATTTTCGGGCGGCATAAAATGATGACCATATTTCGTTCGGTTCAAAAAGCGGGGCCATATTTTGGGTGGACCAAAAAGGGCGGCCAATTCTTGGGCGGCCTCAAAAAGACAAAAGAGTACAAGCTCAGGCAATAATTGATTTAATCTCATTATTTAAAACCAAGAAAATTATTTCTCAATTCAAATCGAAAGTTTTTCAATGTACTCTTTAATTATAAATTAGTAAAATTTCACTAATTACTAGTGAAATTCTAGTAATTTCATTAGAGAAAATTGAATAAGCGACAAACAAAATATGTGTGATAATAGTTATAAATAATAATTTTAATATAATATTATACTTACGTTGTAAATGGAGAAAGCCCACGAATGTAAAGCACAGAATGTTACTAGTAATCGTCATTTTTACTTAATGACGATGGCAGAGGAGCGAACTTTTTTCTTTTTAATTTCATCTGAACAATAACACGATAAATTACTCATATTAATACTCACTTTTATGACTTCTTTCGACGAGAACACTCTATTTATTTTTTTTGAATAAATAAAGTGGAAAGAGGAAGATTGTTAATCTCAGATTCCAAAATTTCCTATATTTGCTTAATTTACTGCGCATAGAACCTTTATAATTGTTGAAGATTACAATATGTCTTACTCGGTAAAATAAAAATTATGCCAGATAGAAATTCAGAAAAATGAAAATGAGTTCAGGTTATTTGAAAAAAATGTGTCAAATGCTAAGTTAGAAAATCAAAATTACATGAAGTGGTCATTCAGTTAAATAAAAATTATGACAAATGAATATTCGGTAAAATAAGAACTATATGGAATAGAAATTCAGATAAACAACAATTATGCTAAACAGGAATTCAGAATAATAAAAAGTATGTCAAATATTAATTTGGGAATATAAAAATTATGAAGAATAATAACAATAATAACAAACGGTATCATCAAAGAATATATATTTCTAAAGCCGGAATTGGTAGCAAAAGTTGTATACTGCAACTAGATTTGTAATTGTAGAGTGTAGACCCCGTCATAAAATTTCTTATATTCCCATAATTAATTTAATATTGCAGAAATTGATGAAAATTCGAATTTTCGCTATTTTATAACAACTATCGCACGTTTATCGATTCCCTGCCCATCAAAAGTATAATATAAGTGGCTTCACATGTATGTGGAACAGTTAAATATCACAAAATATATAAAGAATAGAAGCTATGATTATTTTCTCCGACGTGAATTTGCAAAAATGTATAAAAATCGGTTTTTTTGCTATGGCGAAAGTTTTAGTATATCTCCTACAATCCTGTGAATTGTACTCTGGCATCTTATTGAAGCTAAATTAAACAAAGTACATTTCAGCTAGTAGCATCATAAAAATATTTTTTCATATTCACTTCCAAACTTGAGATATACGGCATTTGTTGAATGCCGTATATATGAACATAAAACTATTTTTGTGAATGCTAATCACAAAAATATACTTCTATCATTATTATATTCTATTATTATTTCTTTTTAATTTTTTGCAATTTCACGTTGCAGAAAATGAGCATAGTTTCAATTTTTTATATATTTTGCGATTCCACATACATGTCCAGCCACGCATATTAAATTTTTGATGGACAGGGAGTCGAGAAATGTGCGACAGCTATTAGAAAATAACGAAAATTCAAGTTTTTATCATTTTGTGCAACTTTAAATTAACTATGGGAACATAAGAAATGTTGTGACGAGGTCTACACTGTATAGTTACGAATCTAGTTGAGGTATACAACTTTTGATACCTTTTGCCTTTCGCCTTAGAAATATTGTTGTTCTCATAAAATAATGAGAATTATGCAATTTTTTGTTATTTTCCTGTATAGCATCGATGCGGGTGGGAAAGAATTTTTACTTTTCCACTCCCTTTTAACTAGAAATCAAAAAACAAGTTTTTTCACTGCGCCCTAATGTCTATTACCCTCCAAACATTTCCAAGATTCCCGAGAACTCAAAAGATATCCATAAATTTCCATTTATTTCTATAACTTGCAAAGATTTCCATACTTTTCCATTATTTTCAAAAAATGTAAAAAAATTTTCCAGAGCTTCCATGAACGTTCGAAAATTTCCAGAAATTTAAAAAAAAATCAAAAATGGGCACTTCCTTCTTCCTTCTTTTTGTTACATTGAAAATAATAGCATTAAGATATCTTGTTTATAAACAGGATATCTCGAGTCTAAAATGATACCTGCAAAAGCGATACAGTTAAAAAAGAGAGTTCTAGGTTTTGTAGTGATAAAGGGATGCAATAAATGTTAAGGTGATCAAGCAAATGTTTTCTCGGGGGACTCTAAGGCTTATTGCACATTTTTATAAGCTTACAAAAATTTAGTACACCTTCGTTCTTAATTATACTGTGTAATTGGGAAAAACAAAAAGTTTTTTGCACTGAAAAATGCAAATTTTGAAGATTTGTTTACGTATTTTGTTTGTAGCAGTTATGAAACTTCATTTTTACAAACTTTTTTTATGGACTTGTTTTGTACCTCGTGTCAATGGGCTCAAACTTTGAATTTTCGATTTTCCAATAGCATTATCGACGATTAAAAGAAAAACGATGGGTCCTATCAAAAGATGGTTACATGCAATTTTGACATTTTTTGCCCAAATGGCCCAAATTTTTTGAAAATTAAAAAACTGACGTTTTTCCATGAGATTCCACATTGGTGAGGTTTATTGGGTTTCTGATCACGAATCTGAGGTCAAAAAATAAGATTTCGTCATTTCTACTTCAAATAGTTAAAATTAAAAAAAAAAAATACTGGCTGATTTCTTGACCTCAATACCGGAGGTAGTTTTGGGTTTCTGATCACAAATTTGAGGCCAAAATTGAATCATGAATCAAATCCAAATTTGGAGCTTAGAAACCCTTCATCAAGAATTGAAAAATTTTACATTTTTGATCCAAGTGGTCCAAATTTTTCAAAAGTTCAAAATACTGGCCGATTTTAATGACGCTCAGTGCTAGGGGATGCTTCGAATTTCTGATGATAAATTTGAGATCGAAATTCAAAAAATTGTACATTTTTGGTTACAATGGCCAAAATTTTTTTTTAATTCAATAAGGTAGCAGGTTCTCATTACACTCAATACTAGGTTTCACAGGATGCTGATGAGAAATTTTTTTGGTAGTGCGAAATTCATTATGGTTTCGGAAAAGAAAAAATTACTCAAACTATGTAAAACAGCTTTGAAGTGGTTTTGTGACAGTCAATACAAATTTAAGTATCAATAGATTAATACTTAAAATTCTATATTTATTAGAATGTTTCTCTAACATTGACATTCGCGCTTCGGTATTATGCTTCAGTATAGTAATACTTTAATATTGATTAAGTTAAGTACTAACAAATCACAATTTTTGTTTAACAATTATCAGGGTGTTTACTCACCTGAAAAATCTGGAAAACATGGAAATGTTAGGGAATTTTGTGCGTCAGGGAAAGTGATGAAAAGTCAGGACATTTTTTTTCAAGTCAAACTTTTTTTATCTTTCTCACTAACCTCAGGAAAATATATTTTTCTTGAAAAATGCTGATGTTCGTTGTTGGCTTCAGGGGCAGGTAAAATTGAACACAAATTAAATTGTTTCAAACGTTGCGGCACAGAACGGTGACCCTTTTCATTAGATTTTATCAAATCTGTAACAATGCTTCATTTTTATTCTCAATTAAAATGTAATCTCATTCTTCTCTTTTTCATAAAAAACTTATTTCTTTAACGTAAAATATATTTAACAATCAGACTGTAGTATAAATACGAATTGTCAAAAACAACTGTATCTGCAAATTGTTTGAAAAATTCTTCAAAAATTTATAGCCACGTACATTTGAGAAAAAGATTTTAATTCAGTTTTTAAACCAAATTTTTTAACCCAGAATATTTCGTGTTTCGTATGAATTTATTTTTGAAATTCTTCATTCAAATTTGATGTATGTTTGAAAGATATATATTCTGACTTTTTATTTTATTTCATTTCTAAGAAATATAGAAAGGACATATACTTTTTAGAAATGGTTATAACCGTCATAAAGCTTGTCAAATTTTCCTTTCAGATCTGTTAGTTACAAACTTTATTTGGTTTGGTTTTGACGCAATAACATTTCATTGAAAAATGGTCTGCACTTTTTTCTAGAAAAGTTGAAGATTTGAAGGAGTATAATTTAATGAACTTCAGCTCAATATTCATTCCATTATTTATCACTTCTCAAATTTTCAACCTTCATAAATAGATTAAATGCAGCTGGAATCGGAAAAAAATTTTAATTTCAAAAAATCGAATGTTCCAGTTTTTTTCAAACAAAGCAGGATATGAAAGAAAGTCAAGAGAGCAAAATTGTTCCTTGGAAAAATGTCTACTATTTTCTAAGCTCACTGCGCTTATTAAGATGAGTAGATTTTTCAATTTTGAGAGATGAGAATTTGTTTTTTACAATTCCATACGAGACTAAAAATTAGAACAAATAAAGCTTGATTTAAATAATCTGAGGATAGTTTTTCTTCTTGAAAATCTTATTGTATATTTGTATCTATGATTAAAGAAAGATATTCAGCGAAATGTATAATCATTTTTGCTTTTATGAAAATCTCCAATCATACAATTATTATTCGATCAGTTAATGATCAATTGTATTATCAGAGATATAAAAAAACCGCTAATTTATTCAAAATCTGGTTCATCGCACAGATCAACCGTAGAAACATCACTAAATACCTAAATGGATAAACCCATGACGCACCCTTAAAAATAACCCTTCGATCAATGAATACCTGCTTCTCATTTTTCAAATTTTTTTATTATTTAAACACTTCTTTGAAGCTTCTTCGCAATTTCTTTTTAACTTTTCGCAATTTTTGCCAGTTCAACAGCTACAAGTCTATTTTGTTTCTGCTTCTTTGAATTGAGAATAATTGTACATTTCTAATAACTTGAAATACAAAATTAAATATTCGATTTTTCGTGCTGGGAACATTGCAAAAATTTTTTTAATCAGTTTTTCATTATTACAGGAATTAATTTTTTAATGATCGAAAGCCTCTGAATAAAAATTGTTCAATTTTTGTTAGCTTTCAATCTGGAGGGAACGAAAATTTTAATTGATTCTCGTTTAGAGGTTTTCTAATTCTTTATGCTTAAATTCTAATTTATTCCATTTTTAAGGCTACTGCTGTGAAATGGTTAAAATTCCAAATATTTTGTTATGACACTGTGTCTAATTTTGAAGGCCTCAGAATTGACGTATTTAAATAAGATAAAGCTTCCAATTAGGGATAAGGTAAGCGTTCCACCAAGCGTGATGCCAATTGTCTTGCTTTTTATTTTCAATTAATTGAAAATCCTTTTGATACTATAAAACTCTAAAAATAAATGGGGTTTCTCATTGAATTTTACGCTTAACTTAGTTCTCAGAAAAAAATTAAAATTATAACCGTGTTTCACAATTATTGGGACTGTAACATCTACCTTAAATTATACATTATTATTTTGAATACAGAATTGAAAAATTTTTAATGTTTAAAATTTTATTCTAGATGATTCACTAATTCTTGTTAAATTTATATCAGAATAATTCTGTGTCAGGAGTTCTGCTGTTTTTTATCTAATCACGTGTTGTTTCGTTCAGTATGATGAAATAGATTAAGTGGGTACATAATTCTAATTTTTCAGTTGTGAGGCAATAACTTGCAAATACGTAATGTTAGAGGAGGTGACGTAGCCTAATTATACCTGTAAGTTTCGCAATATGTCCTTCTTATCATTTCAATAAAGTTGAGAATATTACACGCAATCACGTTCATCCATTAAACTTTTCTGTTTTTCACGAAAATTAAACAAAAAATTGTTCAAACAATTTGTATAGATATGTTAGTCACGGAAAAATTGATTATGCCATTCTATTCGACGGAGAAACTTATATAGAGTCCATGTGTTGGATCATTTTTGTCTCTACCCAAATCGTTATGTATCATGGATAAAATAATGCTAAAATGGTTGTTAACTTTTCTTCTATGTTTATTGCCCTACCCATGGGCCTTGATATATTAAAAAATTGTTCATAACTTTACAAATTGTTTATAAATTTTCAAATTATGATAATTTTTCGTTACAAAATGCCATTCTCATAATAAATCACCATGATTTTAGTAAAAAAAAAATTTCTACAAGAAACTGATACACTGAAGTACTCGTTTGAATGAATTGTTTATAACAATTAAATAAAATGTTGGACGAAACAAGGAGTTATTTCAAATACTCGCTTCAGAAAGTTTCCTAGTGCTAGAATGCACCTTCACACCAAGTTTCATATTTTTATAACAGTTTGAGCAAAATGTATGTGCGTCCGCTTGGAAAAATGGGCCAATAAGCAAAGCGGAAATTCGAAAATAATAAAATTACCCAAACAGTGATTTTCTTAAACTATTTATTTTTTAGAAGAGGATAATGGTGAGGGTAAAGTTCAAAAATTTTTTTTGGAGGATTACGTTAATTAGAAGTTTGAATTACTTCAAATTATTATTTTACAAAACATCGTCTCATTAATTTTTTCCAGTGCCTAAACTATAGCATATACTCGTATAATAGGTTTAGATCGATATTTGCGCTTTACGATAAGATAGAAATCTTTTATCATTTTTGCAATGATAAGATTAAATCTCTTCCTAGAATTTCTATTCTTATCAGTAGCCAATTTTATACTTATTCTTTGCACCATAACGTTAGCAAATTATGAGGATTCATAAATACATATTTTCTTTTGATAAACAAACTATTTCGAAAACAATTTTGTTCCGTTATTTCTTATTATTGATCTTAAGCTTCTTCATCGCAAGTCTAAGCATAAAAAATTGGAAAAAATTCTGCAATAGAAAAATTTTCTGCAAATTAGTTTGAAAAATTATTATCTGCAGAGTCTTGAAGTTCCTTTTTCAAATACAGTTTTTTTTACTTTTTTGGGTGTTTCTAGTCTTTTCAATTTTCGCCCGATCAAAGGATACTATTCTGCAAGAGATCATTATATTTAAATATATCTCCGTGAATAAAATTTAATTTTTGCGCCCTTGGAAACATAAAAAAATACTTTTTTGACACTTGGCGGCTTTCTTGGGCTTAGAATAAACTACAAAAAATTCTTAAGATCTGGGGTATCATAACTGGAAACACTTAAAATTTTGGAAAAATTGAAATTTGCATTAAATTGAATTACTTCCTTGTTTTTCATTTCTAGTCTCTCTCCAGGCAACATTCTATAGAAAAAGACTTTCTTAAAGCTAGTGAATAAGTATTAAGTAAATAAAGACCTCGAATCTGACTAATAATAAATTTCTAAATTGTAGTGTTACTTTGAGATTTTTTAAATCAGCTTTTTAAACTATAGCTCTTTCTTAATTTTTGATACGATTTTTTGATAATATGCACAATTCTGGTTTTATTTGTGAAAAATGTTATTGATAATAAAAAATTCCGTTTTTCGGAAAAACAGTGCGAAATGAAAAAAAATGTTTAGAAGAAAAAATTTTCATCTTAATAAGATCTACTACTTCAGACCATTATTTATAAGACGTACAGTTTTTGTTTTAATCGTCATAACGCTAATTCCAGTATTCGGCCAAACTATGTGACGTACAAAAACAGTCCAGAGGACAAATTGTTGCTTTGAAGAAGACCTACAAAATCGAGTTCAACCTTTTTCTGATAGAACTCATAGTTTTTCTTTTAAACATTGAAAATGCTATCGATAAGACGAAAATTCAAATTTCTGTGATTATATAATCTCTTAGAGAATTATATAAATACATATAATAAATCAAGCGCGAAACGCGAGTATTATGATGAGAATATGTTCCTGAAAGCCGACAGAGCCTTATGTAAACTAATTTTCGTTTTAATCGAAAAAAATTAACAATCCCATTAAAAGTAGAGGTTTCAAAAGTTTTGTAATATTTATAAGTAATCTTCTGTATATGCATTACAGGAGTATATCAAAACACGATCATCTCCTGCAGAATAGTATCCTAAAATCTGACAAAAATGGAGAAGGCTCTAGACGCGCCCAAAATTTTTCGAAATTATTTTTTTCGACCCATTCTACTCAAGGTGACATATTCGGCGATAAGAATTATCTTTGAATAAACATCACTACGTCATTACAAGAGGGTGAGAATTATATTTCTAGAAACAAAGTAGGAGAAGTCATTAATTATCGTTTGACTCTATCTTTTTGTAATTTTGAACTAGTTTGTTTTATTTAACACTATCCTTGAACTTTGTTCTTCTGTATCGAAAAAATATCTTGAAATATCATAATTTAAATTATTTAAAACTTGGACCCTTTCGTGCTCTGCAGATTAAATATTAACTTCGAGACTCCAAAAAAGGCATAAATGCATTACCTGCTTGATGTATACTAATCCTGCTAGGACATAATAAATACTGTAAACATGATTTTTTCCATTAGGGACCATATACGCTTTTTGTGATCTGCAGACATTTGAAAAACTCTCAATGGGTTGAAAAATTTAAGTATTCATTAACTAATTCCTCGTGGAGGAAGGTTTGTAATGGCGTCCGTCTTTAAATGTACTTTTTCGAAAATATTTTTAGATATAATTCGACCACAGAAACTCAAAAATGCAATCTAAAAAAAATGTCCTCGTGGGCAGAGAAAAAATTAGGGTTTGAATTTCGTTTCAGCTAATTTTCTTTAAAACTCATCAGGAAACGTCCATCAATTACGTAAGGATGATTTTTGAAATTTTAGACCCCCTTCACCCCTATTGTAATAATTCGTAATATTTTTGTGACATCCCCACCCTTTCATACGTGAGACTTTTTTTCACTTAATACTCGTATGTCAACAACATATCAATTATTTTCTCTGTAAACGAGATTTCATAACATTCCAAAGGATTTAAGAGATTTGAAAGATATCTAGTGATTCAAGAGGGTTTTAGAAATTCGAAGAAATTTTTCTAGAGCGATTTCAAAGATAATAATCTTAATTTTTCAAGGGATTTCATAATATTTTAACGGACTTTAACGAGTTCACCTGGATTTCGAGAGATTTCACAGGATTTTGAGAGATACCGAAGGATGTCGAAGGATTTGGAGAATTTAAGAACGATTTCCACGGATTACAAAGGATTTGAAGGTGTTCCAAGGAATTCTAGGAGATTTTGAAATATTTCAAAAGAAATCGAGTGATTTAGAGATATACCGAACGATTTTGACGGACTTCAAAGGATTTTCAGAACTTAAGAACGATTTCACAGCCACACAAAACGAAATCGTTTTTCGGGTCTGGAGGTCAGACCATGCTTACTATATGTTTTTGGGGTC
>JAUMHM010126571.1:1982-19312 GCA_032362435.1 Melikaiella ostensackeni
TCGTTTTTAAAAATACAATGTTGAAATTCAATGAACTAAATGGATTTTTGTCGATTCTCATCGATTTTTTCTATTTTTTCTTTGAAAAATTTGTTGAAGTACGCAAGATAAACATCTGGTAAGGTTATAATTCTATAAATTTTAGAAAGTGGACCAACTTCGAACATTGAACTTCTATTCATATTTTGCGTTATTTTCAAGAAAAATGAGATTCTTGATCGTTTAGAAATGATGTTTTTTCAATTTTAGAAATGAAAACAAATTTTTCTTCACTTTGAAAATGCAAGAGCCTTTATTATCTCATGAAACATGTTCTTCACATTGTAACTGATTTCAAAACGAAGGTTTTTAGAAATAAAATGTTGAATTTCGTTAATCTAAATGCATTTTTAGTCGATTTTTATCGATTTTTTTTTAATTTGTTAAAATACGCAAGAGAAACATCTAGTAAAGTGAAAATTCTATAGATTTTAGCAAGTGGACGAATTTCGAACCATGAACTAATATTAATATTTTGCGTTGTTTCCGAGAAAAATAAGATTTTTAATCGTTAAAAACGACGTTTCTTCAATTTTAGGGATAAAAACCAATTTTTCTTTTTTTTGAAGCTAAGGAACTTTCATAATATCATATAACATATTCTTCAAATTGCTATTGATTACAAAACAAACATTTTTAAAAACAAAATGTTGAAGTTCGTTCAACTAAATGCTATTTAGTAGACTTCTATCGATTTTTAATATTATTTTGAAAGAACTGGTTAAAATACACAAAATTAACATCTAGTGAGGATATAATTTTATAGATTTTAGGAAGACGAACAATTTTAAACACTGAACTGCTATTCATATTTTGCCTCGTTTTCGAGAAAAATCATATTTTTAATCGTTAAAATGAAAAAATCGTTTTTCTCAAAAACGCGTAGTACGATTTTTTTTGGTCTAAAATAACCGAAGACATTTTCGAAACATGTACAAAGGAGAAAATAGACGTGCAAGCACTTTTGGATTGAACTAAATCGAGGCTAGTCGTGTTTTTCAATTAATATATACAGTTAGGGTGTTAAGATAGCTCAGAAACTTCAAGTCGAATCGAGTCGAGTTCAAACTTACTCAAATGGCTTCGATTTCTCGAAAGTATTGAGTGCTTGAATAGATTTCAGTTACTAGAAGGATAAAAAATTTTATGTTTTCATCATGTTAACAAAATTTTCATCAGATTCGGTACTGCGGGGCTTTTCGGGTTGCTGATAAACAAATTTGGATCTAAGACCGAGACCAAGTTTTTGGAAAATTCAGTGAATGATCGGCTTTTTTGAAAGTGGGTACCAGGGTGGTTTTTGGATTTATTGACCATAAATTTGGAGTAAAATTAAAACGATTTGACATTTTTTCATCTAAATTTTTTGTTAAGCTCAAAACTTCCGAGACGCGAACGCTTCAGAAAGCTCGAACATGAACTCGACTCTACTCGTTCGAACTCCAAATTTTTTCGCACACACCTGTGTATATTCTACGGCCCTGAATGAATTTCTATATTTTCATAAAGCAAAATTAAAGTTTAACGTTGAAGTTCAGTTACTTTTTAAGTCTATCGGTCTTTCCACTATTTACTAAATATACACTCTTAGATTTGGTGACTTACTTTTTTAGATTCGACGACAGATTAAACAGCAAGCAAAAATATGTATAAAACCTTCAGTAGATGGTTTCCATCTTCTAAATTGTGTTTGAAACTATAAAGTTAAGTGATATGAATGAAAGGCTTAGGAAAGTTTTACATTCTAATTTTTTTACATTTTAATAGCGTTTATTATGATTGCCATCACTTCGCAAACTGTTTAAGTTATTTTAGTTAACCTTCATCTTGCGCAATATATACAAAAATGCACAAATGAATCTCAGTTTATTACAGTAAATAGCACTATTCATTAAAATAACTCGTAGAAGAATGGAGAAGCATACAAATATTAAATCATTGGAGACATGTACTAGCGATAAATTTTTTTTCTAATACATTTTTCATGGACATTTTTCTACTATGTGACAAAGATTTTCATACGTTTAATTTATCAAGATATGGCTGAAAATATGTGAAAATGTTACGTGCAATAAGCGGAGGGTGAACGAGAGGGGTTCAAACAATTTTTTGCACCTATATCACATGGGAAAGGGGAGGAATAAAAAATTGTCAGTAAATATGTGATATTATTTATAAATGGCCTTTAGTAGTGTTCCACTATCGAATTACTGAATATTTCATCCAGTGTAATTAGTAATTTAAACTACTATCTGCTACCCACTTTTTCATTGAAAATAATAAGATTGAATTAATCATATCTTTAATTTCAGCGTATTCATTAAAAAATTAATATTAATAAATATGGTCCATGATATTAATTTTTATACGTATTCGAATCGAATTTTAGTTTTTCAAATCGAAGAAATAGTAAAAAATAAGTCATTCCTTCAATTTAAAGAAGGAAAAGAAACAACATTACTCAAAATCAATCAAATTATTACTTTATATAAATATATTTTCACTTTAAATTAAAAAATAGGAAGTTGAAAAAACTCTTCCTTAAATTAAACACAACTTTTCTCTGGTTGTGAACAAATGTACATTGTTTTTTTTTGATCAAAAGATAAAATGTTATCATGTTTTTCAACAAATACTGATCGTTCCATTGCGCAAATCGTAATATTTTCGCTCTAATTTGTACATAACAATGCTACAAATATGGAACAGTTTTTCTATTCCAGGGTAGGAGAAACAGAGTCATTAAAGTAAAACAACTCAGAAGGACAAACGGGATTAAGACTAGTATATATATACACGTTGGAACAGTTTGGAAAATATACAATAATAAGACTCGTATCGAAATTCTTCATAAGTGGACTTGCTGTATTTTGAAAAAATGAAGACCGTGATGGAAATTCTATCTTTCACCTTGGTGGTTTTCATTAATCCTGCTGGTAAATATAATAATATCTATAATTTGAAGTGCATCTTCAATTACAGTACCGTAAAATCGCCTAACTTCGGACATTGGCCGAAGCTTCGGACACCCAATTTTTTTGCTCCTATGTAACCAATTAGTATAAAAAAAATAAAAACTTAAGGTACAAAGTCCGAAATGCCGTAAGAACCTGATTTTTTTCCAAAAATAAGTATAAATCTAAGAAAAATAGGTGTCTGAGGTTTGGGCCAGTGTCCGAAGTTAGGTGATTCTGCGGTACATTTATTTTCTATACGAAATCGTTTTTAATAAACCCAACGCACACTGCTCTCTGAATTTATAAACTAGTGAAGTTTCACTAATAACTAGTGAAATTGTACTTATTCAATTAGAGAAACGTGACCCACTTAATATTATCATAAAAAATTACTAATTCGATTATACGAAAAACTCACTAATTCGTTAGTGCAAAGTTAGTCGCAAGTCGCAAGACCAAAAAAAAAACGATTTCTTTAAGAATTTTTTTTGAAAAAAGCTTTTATTACTTATTGACAAATGTCCTTAGGTTCGAATAATACACATTTCAAGAAGTTACAGTAATTTTTTAAGGTAATAATATCCATAAACAAGCAATTTATAGACAATATGCCAGCAGAGGTCCAAGGAAAAGGTGTTTTGCGGTGCGCATGATATCTCCAGAATGGCTCAACCGATCATTTCCAAAATTTTAACCAGTCATTTTGAACATAATTTTAAAGTTAATTTTAATTTTTTATTTTAATTTTAAAGTTTTTCGGTTAAAAAAAAAATATATATATATATATGTGTATACAAATTGGGATATCGATCGTTCAAGTACCTTTTTTTGGACCTCTGCTGGCAGATTGACTATAAATTGCTTATTTACCGATATTGTCACCTTAAAAAATTACTGTCACTTCTTGAAATGTGTATCATTCGAACTGTATAACATTTGTCAATAAGTAATGAAACCTGTTTTCAAAGAAAATTCTAAAAAAAAATCGTTTTTTTTTTGGCCTTGCGACTGACCCTAACCCCTTAAATATACAAATTTTTTTATAAAACGATAAAAAGGCAATATTGTGAAACTTGTAAATATGCTACATCACTTCCACCAACATAACGTCTTCAAGTGTTATTGCTTTAAAATCAAGAGATGACAATAATTCACAGACTCAATCTATTTTTCGTCAATTCACGATGAAAATAATCCCTTCGCTGTTTGCACTACTTAACAAATAGAATATTTTATCATCACGTATCACTCAGTCGCGAATCAGAGGTAAAAAAAATATTCATGGACAAATTGATTTTCAGAGAATAATTCTTGTCCGATTTAAACGCTTTCTTGAAAATAAGAGCCAATGATAATCTGTGTCAATTTCATGGAGCAGATTATTGGAAAAATATTCTCAAAAATTTTTTGATTTTAAACTAAAAATGGAAAAAAATTGTGTATGTACTTTTGGCAAGTGCAGTTTTTTTATAAATGCCTAGATTTATTCTAAAATTCGTAGAATACGTAAGGCAAATTCCCCGAAAAACTGTTTCAGTTGCAGCGCAGATGTTTCGAAATTTATTGAAATTTTTATAAACAAATCAGTGCCTCAAAATGGTTTCTTGGGGATGGGCTGCGATTGATCAATTGATTCGAACCAAATCTAAACAATTTATAGACTAAATGAGTTTTTCTATTGAAGGAATTAAATTCATATAAAATTCGTTATTTTAGAAACATACAGTTATGCACATCAGGGATGCATGATATAATATAAAGTTTTTTCTATGGAATGGACCAAGAATGACCTAGCTATGTCAAAAAGAACATTTAGTTAGTCAAAAACAATTTATGTTTATTCAAATAAAATAAATTAACAAATGTATTTTTGAGCTATTTTTCGACGTACGAACTTGGTTCTTTTAATGTGTTCGAATGTGAATGAGGAATCTATGAGAATGTAAAGACATTTCAATAACAGTAAACAATTATTACGAATATATATTATTTATTAACGAAAAATTCCACTTTGCACCCAAAAATGAACTGCCAATTATTTCACAATGACACCCTGTTATTAATTGATAACAATTGACGATTGTTTAAACAAAATTAATCAACAAATAAATTAAGTGGTTTTTTCCAACATTTAAACTTTGTCCTTTTAACGCAATCAACTGTGAATAACTAATTTTTTGACATTTTCAGACAATTGGATCACGATAAACTATTGCTATTATTATCAGGAATGTCATTAAAAAATGTATCTCGTTTCATGTAACTGTCACTGAATCTCAGAAGGAAAATAGAATTCTATTCTTCAAATGCACGCAACGAGAAAAATTTATTCATAACATTGTTGGAACAACAACAATAGTTAATAGGGAGGTCAACGTTTTTTTTTATTTTCATGCTCTCATCCCCGATAGTTGTTCGAATTCACAAGAAAATAAATGCATTTTTTTTAACAAATGATATTTAGAGGTTCTGCAATCTCCGTGAAGTTTAACACGTATTTCTAAAAAAAAAAGATACGATTTTGTAAATTTGATTCAGAATCGTCAATATTGGGTGTATCGAGTTGAAACTCATCATTTCTCTTCAATCAGCCATGGATTAGAAATCAAGAATTGATTTTTAAATTTTGCCCCCATAAGTCTATTTTATAGGGTCCCAGAAAAACCCCATAAATGAAAAATTCGATTTTGCGAGCTTCTGGCGCTAATAATTGTCTTCTTGCGGTTTCCTTTAGTACAAATTATTTCTATTACATAACATATTACTTTCTACTGATAATAATTATATGTTTTGATGAGTTGTTTAAACAATCTATTATTATTCATAACAGTATCCTTTAGAATAATGTTAGACAGTTGCGTTTTTTTTAAATTTTCCACTTCTTGTCCCCTACACAATTAGAGTGAGGTAATGATTAATTCAAGTCAACAAACATGATCGTTTAAATGATTTATTCTTATCTTTAGTGATATTTTTTTCGAATAATGATAGAAAGTTCCGGTTTTTTTCTGAAATTTTCATCTTTTTGTCCACTTTTCATTTAGTAAGGTAATAATTAATTCAGGTCATCAAGCTTAATTGTTTAAACAATTTATTATTATTTTTAATAAAGTTCTCTTTGGATAATGCTGGAAAGTTGCGGCTTCTGTAATCTTCCAGTTTTTGTCTACAATTTGATGAAAGTCAGGTAATAGTTAATTCAAGTTAACAAAAACAATTATTTAAACAATTTATTATTATCTTTCGTGACATTTTCTGCGAATAATGCTAGAGAGTTGCGGTTCATTCTGAAATTTTCAACTTTTTGTCCACTTTCAATTAGAGTAGGGTAATAATGAATCTGAGCTAACAAAAATAATCGTTTAAATAATTTATTTTTTTTTTTTATACTATTCTCTTTGAATAATGCTAGGAAGTTGCGGTTCTCTCTGAAATTTCCCAGTTTTTGTCCACTTTTCAATTACAGTGAGGTAATAATTAACTTAAGCCAGTAGAAATAATTGTTTAAAAAATTCATTTTCATCTTAAATAATATTCTCTTTCAATATTATTAGAAAGTTTCGTTTCATTTTTAAATCTCTAACTTTTCTTCACTCTCAATTAGAGTGAATTAATAATAAATTGAAGTAAACAAACCTAATCGTTTGAACAATTCATTATTGTTTATAACTGTCTTCTCTTAGAATGATGACTGAAAGTTGCTGTTTTTTGTGAAATTTCCAGCTGTTCATTTACTTTCTCATTATGAACAAATAATAAATGAATATCAACAAAAATCATTTTTTTAAAAATTTTTTTGTTTGAATTGATATTTTTAAAACATCAGCGAATGAGTAAAAATGCTTCATTCAGAAAAAATGCGATACTATTTGAAAGCGATTTTCACGTTTATTTACCATTTGTTTATAACTAAAAAGTGAATGAAAAGCTAGAAATTTCAGAATAAACCGCAACTTTCTAGCATTACTGTAAGAAAAGATAGTTATACACAATACCATATTGCTTGAACAATTACGTTTAATAACTTGGATTAATTATTACCTCACTAAGTGAAAAGTGGACGAAAAGCAGAAAATACTAGAAAAAACCGAAACTATCTAGCATGACTATGGGATAATATAGTTTTTAACAATGATGCATTGTTAGACAATTATGTTTGTTAAATTGCATTAATTATTACCTCACCCTAAGCGAGAAGTTGAAGAAAAATTAAAAACTTCAAAAACACCGCAATTTTCTAGCATTATCCTTAGAAAATATTGTTATAAATAATAATAAATTGTTTTCACAAATATTTTTGTTAAATGGATTATTGCCTCGTTCTAAATAAAAAACTGAAGAATTTGAAAAAAGCCGCGACTTTCTAACTCTATTCGAAGCGGAAATTTCTACAAAAAATGATGAATCGTTCAAAAAATTTATTTAAACATCTAATCTTTATCAGTATGAAGTGATATATCATGTATTATCAACAATTTTCACTCGAAGGAACTGCAAAGAATGAAAATAAGCTCCCGAAACTCGCAAAACTCAATTTTTCACTTATGGGGGACCCTATAAAACAGAATTATGGGGGCGAAATTTAAAAAGTAATTTTCGATTCCTATTTTATGGCTAATTGCGGAGAAAAAGATTGAGTTTAAACTTAATACACCTAATATTGACGATTCCGAATAAAATTTACAAAACGGTCTTTTTTTATGGGTAATAATTAATAACATTTGATTACATTTAAAAATCTAGTTCAAGTCTTAGAAAATTGGAAGCTTGGAATAGGTCTATAATATAGCCCAATGGTGCATTTGTTGATTAAGTTCTTCTTAAAACATTATCAGTTATTATTAGATGATCGAATCTGATAAATAGTTGTAATTGCCAACTAATTTTTGATCGATTTCGTAGGAATAACTGAATGTACTTACTCATGAATATCTGATGTATATAACTGTTTATCTAATTTGATCATAATATAAAAAAAATTATTTAATATCGTTGATTAATTAAACATTAAAAAATTTGTCTACAAATTGATCAGATTTAGTGCAAATTTAGTGATGAATAACACTTAATCCCCACGAAACCATTTTCACGCACTTATTTGTTTATAACGAATTTAAATAGCAAACGTTTGAATCAGATGAAAATTGTCATCTGAAAATCAATTTGTCCACACACGTTTTCTTTATCCTACTGTGACTCATTTGAGTTGAAATCTGTGGACGTAACGAAAACATTGTTTCTTCAGAGCTCCAATGATATAACGTTGTCGGTGCATAGATAGTGAGAAAATTGTGCTATCTTTCTGCTTTTCAAGTACAAAAATCATTTTTGCAAGTGGGAAATGTACAATGTTGAATTTGGAATGATATAAAGTGATACAAGTTATGTTTCAATTAAAATCTCATTTATTTGAATTTGATTTATTTCAAGAGTTACGAAAACATTTTTTGATATTGTGAGAACCGTGATTCTGGATCTCTATTTTTACACAGGTCAGGTACCCGATTATCTCCTATCACCAATAATGCGTCTATACCTACTATAGCCATACTTTCTCTATACTTGAGACATACCTTACATACTCAAACTATACCTTAGAGATATACATCAGCCACAATTTGACTGAAAATATCCGAATACTTCAGCAATACTTCATTTATACTGCAGCTATACTTCTCAGACATATCTTAGCAATGCTTTCCCTATACTTTAACCATACATCGTTATACTTTAGCAAAATTTGAGCTATACATACAATATACTTCCTTTAGATATATGCATAAATTATGTGATAGTCTTATTTGCCATACTTTTACCATACTATCTAAGAGATCACTCCAAAACGATTTCCCAGATGTTTTCCTGGATCAATCCCATACTAAAATTTTTTTACTCGGGACAATCAATACAATAATATATTTCCTACTTCTACTTTCTTTTTGCAGAATTAATTGATAATCATGGGGTGGCCCAGGCTGATCCTCGTATTCAAGTTTATAATGTTCATCAATATATAAATTATTTCAATCAAGAAAGAGTTCTGGAAATAAGAGTATCAGGCGTATACGAGATGGCAGTAGATGATGGTCGTCGGTTCATCATCGGAATTATCATACCCCATCATAATACATTCCATCCATTAATAATTCCTGACGTGGAACATCCTGGAAGAATGGCATGGGCTAGAATACCCATACGTGGCCTCGTTGCCAACATGCCTGAAAAAATCGGATGGCATGTTCTGACCGTGAATGATGAGGATATTTGGTTCGGTGACGAAATCCCGTTGACTCACATTGTCGAGGTCGACGTACACTTGCCACCTAATGGGCAAGTCCATGGTGGGCACATTCCTTAAATTTGAAAAAAAATGATTTTCAGTTTTAAACGTAAGCACGCTTCCGTTCTTTTTACATTTATCTTTATTTTTCATCTATTGCAAAATTTTAATGGTCTGTTTTCAGCAATTTCTAATCAGTTTACAGTGGTGTCCATTCTGTATGACGTACTTTTGTATCAATGACATTTCTTCTTCAGTGTTCTTATATATTGTAGTCTAATGTCAAAAGAGGACCTCTGAATGCTATCCAAACTGCTCCTCAGTTCACACAGTTCATTTAGGTATACAAAAGTACCAACATAACGTGTGTGCGTTCAGATTTGATGGCATTATTCCTTCTTGCCTTATGAAATGCATCGTGCTAAAGTATACCGTTATTGTACCCAACCGTTCAAGTATTTAGTGGTTCAGCATTGTCAACGAAGAAAGATTACATCATTAAACGGTACTAAGGCACTTTAATTTTATAATCTTCCTCATATATGTGTATTTGTATTGTTTATCGTGAACCACGTATTCGCACAATAAAATGTAGAAAATATAATTAGAAGGATCCAAACTATTATTGTTTATACTATATTTTGATGATACGTTATGGAGAACAATAAAAAAACTGTAAAAAAATTTTTTTTAATGTTTCTTTTGTTTCCCAATTCCACGCGACACCCTTCAATACTTGCAAAAGAAGGCTCAAAAAACGTATGGCCTTAACGAATTTTTATTGCGTCAAGCTCTAGGTCGAATTTTTTGCAACAGCAGAACCTTTTTGACACATTAGCGAAGTAAAGCGATATTTTTACTTTTGTTGTGCGTCATATTAAGGAAGTTAAAAATAAGACATAAAACGGTTTGAAATTTTCGAATTATTGTTAAGCAATGTTTCGTTTTGAAACAATTGATTTTTCTAATGAATTTTTTATGAAATATTAAAGAAGCTTATATTCTGGTTTGTTTTTTCATTCAAGGATTGCATATCAAAGACGCTCTTTTTAAATTAGATACTCGCACTATGACACCTAATTTAATTTTGGAGTTATTTTCAATAAATTTACGTTTAATTTAATGAGAATTAATAGGGACCGCTGAGCGCTAGTCAATTCTCAAACTCTAATAAAATTAACAAAAGGAAATAATTTTTTTATTTCAAAAAAACGTCATTACGAAAATTGGTAATATCCGAGAACATGTTGCTTTTGATTTTTGCTTGAAATAATTTCAATCGGCTAACTCAGAATGAAATTCAGTGAGGGCTAGGTAAGGGGTGACGCTTCTAATGTAGACAATTTTATACTGTAATTAAAACAATCTATTGAATTCTAGAGATATATTCAAATCATAAGAATGCATTATGGAATATCTATTCGACCTAGAAAGAGGGTAAGTTTCACCTTCTGGTATGTAAGCTTCATATGCCGTTTACCTTAATCTTAACCAATCTCTCAATGTTGTTCTCTCAAGAAGAGGTACCTCTGCCTCTTATAATTATCTTGAATTTTTAGGCACCATATTGGATCCATGATTTGAAATTGAAAATTCTTGACATCCAACTCGATGACAGCGACCTCAAAATCTCCTCTCTACCAAGTTTCATACAAATCTGACGTAATCTGGAAATTACGACTGCCATATTGGATATCTGCTATTTTGAATTTTAAAATTTTGACATTTAATTCGAAGTTAGCGAACCAAAAAACACCCTAATGCCAAGTTTTGTACAAATATATAAAAAATTTAGAATTTTTCGACATGAAATTTCAAGTCAGCGACTCAACAGAAACCTCTTATTTCAAGTTTCATACAACTTTATAAACACTTCAAGAATTGGGCCAACTCATTGTTTTCTACATTTAGAATTCTCAAATTTTGAGACCAAGTTTAAAGACAGCGAAACAGAGAAACCTGAGACGGTCTATTCGATTTTCATCATTTGGAATTTTTAATTATATAGGAACAGGCAAATATAAAAATTGATACGCCCGTGACTCAAAAGTGAAAAGGTGGTGGAGCAAAGCGATGACTCATAAAATCATTCGATCGTACGATCTATTGCGCGATCAATCCAATAATAAGGAGGAAAAACGCGGGACCGATGCAGGCAGCAAGGGTAGCATCTAAATTCTGGGACCGGTATCGGTCACTTCGTACTTGAGGCTCTACTATACGAGGAAGGACGCACTTCTGGACTCTCCTCGATCCACCCTGTCACTAGAAGGAACGCTACTTTAGAGGATCCTCCTTCATCATCTTAAAATCAGTTAAGAATGTTATCATAATCCATTTTGAATTGGAATATTAGAAGTGAGTTTATGAGAAATTTTTTAATTAATTCGTGCATTATTGTAACGACTTTGAACTCCATGTCCTTATGAAGGGCTCGTTGTGCATGTATGCATGAATTGTGGGGATTTTAATGAATGATAATGTAGTGTGTGCAACTTCATTGTAACGACTTCGCACTTCATTTTACAATAAAGACCTCGTGATGCATGGTTGCACTAGCTATTGAAATTTTAAGGGGTGTTTTACTTCGAATTTTTCAAATAAGAATAGAGCCAGAATGGAGTTCGTAACGATCTTGCACTTCATTCAACGATAAAGAACTCCTTGTACCAACAAATTTTTGGGTTTTGAATTTTGTGATATGAAGAGGGAGAATCCAATGAACTCTAAAAGCAAACATTCAAGTGTCTCAAAATATATCAGAAGTGCGTGATCACCTCTCCCTCGAGTGGATCCACAATCTCGTATTGTACTCCGCTACCTCGTCCTTTAGATTAAATTACGTAGCAACGACGTTACTGCTCATTCCGCACAGATATTTCAAATTCGAAAAATTTGTGGCGCCTTCCGGTAAGGGGGCGCTTCTTCTCCGCCATAATGGTTTTGTCATTACGTTGTTCTGTGCGTTCCGTGCCAGATCACTAAACTTATGATTGAACGATTCTAAGTAAAAGAAAATAGTTTTTCCTAAGCTAGAAAGAACATGCCGTCATCTTCGGATGAGTCTCACCGACGCAGTAAGAAGAGGAAACGCGAAGAAGAGGACAGACTCCTTCGTGAACTGAAAAAGTTGAAAAGAGAGGTTGAGCGTTCGCATCGCAGACGCACGCCGCAGCCTTTATCCACCTCTCGATCCAGGAGCCCTGGAAGCGATCGCTCCAGAGGCAGAAGGAGAACCAGATCTCGGAATCCTCCAGGGAGATCGTCCAAAGGATCGTTAGATCGATGCTTCAGGTACAAGCGTGAAAGTAGCAGTGCGCGTGACCCGAGAGGGGTGCCCTGTTTGAAATCACGGTCCCCGTGTCACAAACATGACGGAGAGCGTAATCTGCGAGATACGTCACGCCGTCGTCTGAATGACGGAGAGCGTAGTCCGAGAGGCACGTCACGTCACAGACGAAGTTTTAAACGAGAGTCCAATTCAAGATCACGTGTGTAATAAATTCTCTCAGCCACAGCGAATTGGAGAGGAACAGCTCTCAGCCTTCAGAGAGGGAACCTTCAACGGTAAACAAGAGCGCAGGTGATGATGAAGTCCTACTATGCCTATTAGGTGACGATGGGCTGAAAAATAAGAAAACTTGTGCACCCATCCACGAGTCAGTGACACAAGTGTGGACAAATATCCTGAAGTCAGGGTTATCGAAAGAATCGCAGCTTGATCTAATAAACGAATACCCTCTAGCAGAAAACTGCCCGATGATGGGTACTCCAAAAATCAATCCAGATGTAAAAGCGGTATTGTCTGGACTTCCTTTGAAAAAAGACGGTTATCAGTCTTCGTCTCAAAATCAGCTGGGATCAGCTTTAAGCGCTATAGGTACGGTACTGACACGCATGTTCAACACTAAGCTCAATGGAGAATCCAAACAAGTTTTTGAGGTTCTCTGTGATGCTTGCAGACTACTGACAGACCTGCATCACAAGATGTCATTCGTTAGGAGAGCGTTTATCTTACCAGGGTTGAATCATTTAGTTAAGACAATTGCGGATGAAACAGAAATCGACACTTTTCTGTTTGGCGAATCTTTTTCTGAACGTCTAAAATCCACAAAAGATGTCGAAAGAAGAAGCAAAGACGTGGCACAACTTATGACTAGTGGAGAAATAAAAAAATCCCAACCGTACAATAAACCAAATTCATCATACCGTACCAACAACAATTTAAACTGGAAGTGCCCTCCCAGGACGAATTTTAACTCGAGGCGGGGAGGGCAGAGACGTCGACAATATAACCAGACGAGTCAGCAACACAGCCGGACGAGCAACCGAACCAGCCAACGGTACAGGAAATGGAGGTAAGCAAAATAGCAGGGCGATTAAAATACTTCATCAAAGCGTGGGAAGAAGTGACATCTGACCCACACATACTAATGTGCTTTAAAGCTTATAAACTACCTTTTTCGAAAATACCAACACAAACAGTGCAACCACTGGAGCTTAATCTGTCGCCGACAGGAAATACCAGGACCAGGGAAGCCATTCGCTGCCTGGAAAAAAGAGGAGCAGTTATCTCTTGCTCGCCTTGTGAGGGATAGTTTCTATGACCCTACTTCCTAAAATAAAAAACAAATGGATATAAAATAGAATAGAAATGGAAAATTTCTTAGATTGCAACTGGATGGTATATTTTACGAGTTTCAGTGTATGCCATTCGGGCTTTGCACCGCTCCATATACATTTACAAAACTGATGGAACCAGTTACACAAAAATTGCGAGAACCAGGGATTATACTTGTTATATATTTGGATGACATACTGATATTAAGCAAAACTCAGGCAGTATGCCATGAAAAGCATTAAAAAAACGCGAGTGCTACTCGAAAAGTTAGGTTTTGTTCTCAACATGGACAAAAGTCATCTGAAGCCCTTACATAAATGCCAATTTTTAGGGTTCGTATTAAATAGTGTCCAACTTAGGGTTCAATTACCGGATAGTAAAGGGAAAATCATCACACAATTAGTTCAGAAATTTCGGGGAAAAAGGAAATGTAAAATAGAAGAGCTAGCGCAGCTGTTTGGCACGTTTTTCGCAGCATTTCCCGCGATTAAATATGGATGGCTCTACACAAAAAGGCTTGGGCGCGAGAAGTTTCTAGCACTCGAAAAATCAGGAAAAAACTATTATGGTATAATGGTTATTCCAGGCAAGATTTACGATTCTGATATATCCTGATCTACAATGGTGAATTGAGAAGCTAAGATCATCATACAATCCCATTAGAAGCTAGAAATACGCATTGACAATCTTAACAGACGCGTCACTAACAGGATGGGGAGCATATTGAGAAGGCGAAAAGGCTCATGGGTGGTGGAATGAAGAAGAGCAACAATACCACATAAATTTGTTGGAACTAAAGGCAGCCTTCTTTGGACTACAATGTGTTGCCAAAGATCATCATGGATGTGAAATACTACTCAGAATGGACAACACGACAGCCATTTATTACATAAATAGAATGGGAGGAATAAGATTCCCCAAGCTTACCGAGCTCAGCAGACAAATCTGGAAATGGTGCGAAAAACGCGATATCTGGATCCATGCTTCTGATTTACAGTCCAAGAAGAATGCAGAAGCAGATTCAGAGTCAAGAATATTTCCTCCCGAGACAGAGTGGGAGTTGGCAGACTGTGCTTTTGGAAAAATAATTGAGAAGTTTGGTAAATTCGACATAGATCTCTTTGCTTCTAGACTGAACAAGAAATGTGAAAACTTCATTTCCTGGCAAAGAGATCCAGAAGCAATAGCAATTGATGCCTTCACTGTAGTTTGAGCTAGTCACTTGTTCTATGCTTTCCCTCCCTTTTCTGTTATACAAAAAGTTTTGAAGAAAATTCAGGGTGATAAAGCGAAAGGGGTTGTAGTGGTTCCTTATTGGCCGACACAACCTTGGTTCCCCGCTTTTACATCCCTGATGGTTTCACAACCCATGTATTTCTAACCTAATAGAGGTCTATTAATTTGTACTTCCAGAAAACTACACCCGCTTTCAACAAGCCTTACCCTGGTAGCAGCGCAATTATCCGGAAGAGTTTTTAATTGAAAGGAGCCTCAGGAGAATTTACTACAGTAATGTTGGCATCGATAACTCCAGGAACACTCAAACAATACAGCGAAGGAATTTAGTTGTGGTGGCGATTCTGCCACAAGAACCACCCTAGACAACATAGCTTCACCTATAAGTAATCTTACACAGATAAAAATCCCTGCGAGACTTAAAACTTCGGGAAGAAATATAAGTCAATCAGTACTAAACATCCCAACATTCTCGGAGCAGCATGGGCTTTGTGCCGCCTCCACTCTTTAAGCTTATATCAGGAGAACAGCCTCGCTAAGATCTGAAAATGATAGAAAGCTGTTTATCACATACAAGAAGCCTTATCACGAAGCGACTACGCAATCCGTCAGTCGTTAGATTAAGCAAACACTGCAAAAAAGTGGTATAGATACCGCAATATTCTCAGCACATAGCACCAGACACGCTGCTACTTCAGTTGCTCAACGGAAAGGAGTGAATATTGACATCATCAGGCGAACAGCAGGATGGACTTCGGAATCAACCGTCTTCGCAAGGTTCTACAATCGAGCGCTGATACCAGAAGGAAACTTTGCAGCGGCTTTTATAAATGAAAACCCATAATTTGGTTACATATTTTCTTTTCTCTCTCCGATAAAGTTTTTTGTTCAAGCTTCAGTTTTTTTTTCATACGTTATATGAAACCCTATCAACAAAATATTATTGACAATTGTTAAAACATCAAGCTTTACTGCGAGTGGTTCCGTCCGTCTGATAGACATGGATTGTTACGAGTTGCGCGGTCCAAGTTCTACATTCGCAATTATTTACCTATTTAGTTATTTGAAAAAAGATTTTCACAGAAAACTTCCTTATAGTTTTCTGAAGAACTTTTTCACAGGAAGTTTATATTTGCTCAAACTGCGTTCGATAAGCGAAGCGATCGAAGATTATGAGGAATTACATTCGCAGTGGCCTAGAAGATAATTTTCGATTTAGTTATGAATAATCATATGAACTTTTCACTCATATCATCCTCAGGATACCTTAGAGAGTATCGATTCCAAATTTCATCAAGAAATTCCGAAAAGTGTAGATGCGACGACGAGCGGAAGACCAAAAATTAATTACAAATCGACTTCAGAAAAAAAACATCATTATCATGGTTATCTTGAAAACTATAATAGATATAACTTCTTCGCTAGAGGAAAGAAGATGCGCCATCTAATTTCATATAAAAGTAGATTCTTCAGAAATCAAATTTTTAACTTTTGATTTTTAGTTACCAGGGGCCAACCTCCCCTCAACTTTACCGAGTTATGTCCCGTTCTGGAATCGAAGCTCAATTCAAATGCCTAAATAGTAATCAGCGAAACAAAAAGAGAGATTGCCCACTTAGGTCAAGGACAGGAAACTCAAGTGGAGGGGGTAGCACGAGAGACGGCGGCTGGGTCAGAGAGCACATCGTTGCGTAGTTTCGTACTGCGCATCAGGCTGTCTCTTTTCCTCCGCGAGCGAGAAAGAGTCAAGTACGTTCATTAGAGTTGCTTACACTTCGGTGTTAACATTTCCGTCAATATTCTACATCGCGTTTTCAATGTTTTTCATGTGAGAAATGAGAAATAATTGAAAAAAATGGTGCGAGTGTGTTGTGTCGTGCAATGCAGCACCAAACCGGGCGTCCAAAATAAATGTACAAGTACATTCGAAATCAATTTCGTAAGCTATCCCATGACTTTATTTAAGGCCATGTGAGCGTAACCTCAAAATTCTTCTTTCACAATTTTTGTAAACAAACTTATGTTCATACGTAACGCAATATCGAATTGAAAATTTTGGAAACTAAATAAATGTTGGACATAGAGAAAAAGCGACGATGTCAAGTGAAGTGTAAAGTGTGTTGTCGTGTGTTCCGCTGACGACGTGGGAATCCTGGAGCTGAGGATCAATGAGAGTCTGTGGCGGGTGAAGCGCTGG
>JAUMHM010126578.1:0-19312 GCA_032362435.1 Melikaiella ostensackeni
AATTAATTTTCATTAAATTATCACTAATTATTTTCTAAAAAATTAAATTTCGAATTCTTTTCTTAATTCCAACTTTTTTTATAACTGCAAAAAAACTGTACATTCTAAGAACTTGAGCAAAATCAGTCAATATTAACATGTGCCTCTAGTAACTTTACTTCGAGTATTTATATACACTATTTACACTATTTATTATTTATATATATTTTATTATCAAATATAATATTTATTATTATACACTATTTATTATTTATATACACTATTTTTTGAAGGGCCGTCAATATACAATATGGACAATTTTGTAGGATGAAGCTGAGGGGTATGGAAAGAGTCCTCCATTATCTACGGGCGGGGATCGGGGGGAAGGAAGGAAAAAAATTAAACGTTTTAGACAGAATGCTCTGATATTTTTTTTAGATTGTATTTGAGTTTTTAAATTACTGGTATCTGCTGAAAATTGAAAAATCGATGAACTATAAGCCAATTCATAAGTTACTCAATTAAGATACCATACTCCCATGTGTTGGTACCATATTCCATCATAAGCAGCAGAATATCTTGACTCTAGCTGGTTATTATGACGTCGCGGTAGATTGCGACGTCGCGGTTCATTCATTGATTCTGTAAAAAGAGATATAGAGATTTTTTATTGGCGATGTTTTTCGACAAACGCAAAATAATAAAGATATCCTAAATGTGATCGCAAAATTAGAGAATATTAACGCGTGACTCTAGGTACTCGAAGATTTTGTCCGGGTGCTAGCAGGACTCCAGTACACTTACGAAAGTGACATTTTGGTCAAAAATGAGTTTTTGGTATCAGTGAACTCGTGAGGAAAGGCTGCATCTAACTGTGGTGATCAAAATTAGTAATTGTAATTACTTACTAAGAAAAAACTGTTATTCAAAATTGCGAAAAATGAAGGAAATGAATAAATAATAAAAAAGTCTACAAAAAATACCTCTTACTCTACTATGATGTCTTGCTTCGTTCGTAATATCAACTTTCTATGGTTTCAAAATTCAGCCAGGAAGATAAAGTCGAATTTAATAGAGGACCCCACTTCCATTGTACTCGTATTACTCAATGTTTTTTTCAAATTCATGCTTATATAAAGAAGACCTTCTGTAAGTTTTATTCAGGCTAAATAACTTTAGTGGCCACGAGAATCCGTTTTTAAAAAAACTGAATTTCTTAATGTTCCTTGCGAATGATGCAAGTTATCATAAAAGAGTATGGACTATTTTTTTCAGAACTTTTGGAAATTAACAAATTTTTTTCTTAGCATTCTTTCGAATTGGTCATTGTATGTAAGAAAGATGCGAAAATATAATTTCTCAAAGAAAATTCCGTGACAATAAAAATGGTTAAGCCCGCAAAAAAATCACAGAATGCCTTCCTTATAAAAGTACAAAATAATTTTTTGGAGATTTTTGCATTTTTCTCATTTGAAAAATTTCGGGGAATAATATGAGAAGAAGCAAACACGTTTCAAATAGTGATAAAAAAAATATGTTCGAACAGTATTTTGACCGAATGTTCTCGAAACATTAGCTGCAGCTTCTTCATAAGGTCTCTATACCTCTCCTCTTTTTGCTTCTCCTTGGCTGTGATTTTACTGTCGGCCAGAGCCGACAATTCGATCACGAAGATAGTTCGTTTTTCGAAGTCACGGAGAACGATGTCAGGCCTCATGTGTACAATAGGGACTATTGTCGAGAAGTTGTAGTTCCAGTAAATCTGGCACTTCTCGTTCTTGACAATTGACTCTATCTCCCTCGGAGAGTTCGACAGGGCAAGGTTGCGGCCAATACTGTAAGAGCGACAAAGATGGTAGTAAAGCACTTTTAGGGCCGTATTGTACCTGTGGGCATAAGTCGTTCCCGCGTGAGTGGGACACTTCGATAGTATGTGTCCTAGGTTCTCAGAATGTGCATGACACACTCCGCACCTATCGCTGGGAACTTCTTGAAAAAGAATGCGGCTACGGTACAGTAAGTTGGAAATGACATCGTCCCGACACGCGAAAATAAAACCTTCTGTCCCTGAATTAGGTCCGGATGCTTTCAGGAAAGCAAACATTAGCTCCGTCGACAAGGATTAATCCTTTAAATTTCTGTAAAAGTTTGCGTACATTTTTTCCATTTTCTCATCAAGGAGCTGATCGAGGAAGTTGTTGACGTCTGCTTCCTTCACCCGGGGTCTTGGAAGCGAGACATCTAAACGAAGTATTGCACTATTCTCACTTCTGATGTTAAGATCCAGGCGAAGCATCTCGGCCACATACTCCGCGGCTTCGTAAAGGAGTTAATTTGAGATGACTGACGTCGTCAGTCATCTCATGATTGCTGACCATTTCCAGGAGAGGATCTCTTGCATCTACAACGATGCTTGCACCCAGGACAAATCGGTTATAAAGACACTGAAGATTTAGAAATCCACGCCCGCCTCTACTGCGCGGGATGTATGGTATAAGCGTGGAACGGAAGAGTTTACATGCAAGCTCTTCTGCATATGCCTGATCTTACGTGAAGCGATGCCGAGGGCCGTGAGCTCGTTCTTCGTCCATGGAACCACCCCAAATGAATAGAGTAGAACTGAAACGGTAAGTCTGTTATTTGCAGATATCTTATTCAACGCCGAGTTACGAATTTCTCGTGTGTACCGCTCAAGGATCCACAGAGCATGCTTGGGATGCTCTACTCCAGAAGCATAGATCTTAAGATCATCAATATAAAATATATAAGATTTATGAACTCATGGCGTCACCCTTAAAGACGCCCCTCTGGAAGGTAACGCCGTTGTTAGTTGTCACACGATGTTTTTCAGATGACATAGTAATCCTGGTTTTCCAAAGGGGCATGAATCTCTCTATACATCCTATTATGCGTGGATGAATCACCAAACTTTCCAACAAATAGACCATAAGTCCGATTTTCCGAACAATCCTGTCTTTCAGGATAGTTGTAAAGATCTTATATAGCGTGTTCAGTCAAGATATTATCCTGTAAATCCTTGGACTGAACAAGTCCCACTTCTTCAGTAGGAGTACGGTGCGTCCTAACACCAGCCACTGCAGAATGGGCATCTCCGACTTTGAATATGAGATCAAGATCCGGGCCAGATATTGGTTTATAGTAGTAAGCGTCTTCCCCCGGAAGTTGTCGCACAGATTCTTGAGACGGACGATGTTCTCAGTGTCTTTATTCAATGGGTATCCAACTTTGTAAATCGTCCTTCAAAAAGTCTCGACCTCCCTGGACTTGGGCGAATTTTTGACAGAAACAGCGGGATCGCTTAAGAGGCGCGATGTGTCCGCCCTCTTCGGCACTCTTTCCTCGCGTCAGATAACACCCGTATTTGATCAACAACGTGCTGCTTGATGTTCAGCAGCTTTGCCTTGTTCAGTGTGTGTTGGTAAATTCTCAGTTCGTGAGCGAACTTTTGGGCCCTTACCGTAAAAAGCATACCAGATGTTATGTAATCACTCACACACTAAATACGGGACGCGTTCTGTCTAGCCCAGACAATCTTCTTTTTCAGTTGATGCAAGCAGCTGCATCATAAACTGAACATGAGGGCAGAGAGATCCTCACAAAGGGCAGCATTCATTTCAGCCCGATCTTGGGTCTTAGGAGGAACCTATATGTTAATGTTCTTCCTTGTCCTGAAATCAGCATCATCTCTCAGGGGATGCGTGCTTTCCATGGTTGATCTTAATGTCGCTTACTTTTCTTGATCTGCAGCTCGTTCTTGCAGCGGTTGGGGAAGCTTCCCGCGTACGTATCCTGTCCACGAGTGCTTCTCTACGCTCTTCCGTAATAACCGTTGCGAAATGTGCGAAAGATCGGGGTGTTTCTGGTACCCTGGAGGGTGCAGGCGTGCCACGTAACATCTGCGATCAGGTATAATTCTGGCATCGTAGCATTCCAGCACGTCATACCTAAGTCGATTCGTCCACCTAAAATGTCGATTATCTCACCGGTCCGTCATCGTGATTCCATCAAAATTATTTTCATCACCCTGAACTCTGAGGTGATCGGCACTGTTTAGCGATCCATTGTCGAGTGCTCTGCGCTATTGATCGTTTCGAACTGCAGTCGCAACAGCGTTTGGTGCTGTCATAATTGTTCCCAGGGGCAGCTAGGGAAAGGGTTGTCCACCCCTTGCAGAGTCCCGCATGCAAGGGTAAGGCTACACACTCTAGTAGGTCACCCGGTGTTCCAAAGACAGTGTTATAGGACACCTCACCCTGTTGCCATAAAACTTTCGGCACTGTTGCTAATGCCTCGGCTTAGGGGTTCTTCCTTCGGGACCATCCCTGGACAATTTTCCGCAACTGATTATATATATTTATAATTAAATTAAATATTAATGGGATTATTTTTGTACTATGAGTGCAGTTGCAAAAATTTTGGCCAATAATGGCTTTATTTCAGCATTTTCTCGTAAGATAAAAATTCGTTGTGCTAAAATGGCCAATTCCATCACTTCACTTGCTTATCTCTTTCTAAGAGTAGAAAAATTCTGCTAGAAAAGGATTGAAAAAAAAAATTATATATATTAAAACGTGACAAATGGAAAAGTTTGATAAAAGAACGCGATTGCGTAACATTTTTAACTTTATTTAAACGATGATAGAAGACAGTATTGTGAAACTTTTATATAGGCTACCTCACCTCGGCAAACATAATGTATTTACACGCATTGCTTCAAAGTGAAATAAAACCAGATTAAAGTCTCATAAACTTTCACATTATTTTTTACTTTTTTTTTCTAAATGATTCATTAAGCGAATAAAAGTAATGGGAGTCCAAATGGCCGAATTCCCCTCCCTTATCTTATTTTTTTAGCCACTTATATCAAATAAAGTAAACTGTAACATAGGAAATTTTATTTTTTATCTCAAATCAACATGCCAGGAGATTCAATTTGAGCCACTTCGAGAAAAATCGGACTAAAAGAAAAGCATCCAGTATAGAGGTCTAAATAATGAAATTTTCTTTCTTCTTCATTTTTGAAACTTAAATGGGAAGCAAATTTTTCCTAAGGTTCCCAGTTTTTCTGCGTTCCAAAACACAGCGGTTCCAATCCTGAATTTACTGTTCAAAATCGGCTAGAGCTTACAATTCTTGACCGATTTCAATACTTTTTTTATGAACACTCAGCATTGAATTTTTCACTCAATTTTTTATATGTATTTGTATAAATCTTTGATAAATTGTATGATCACATAAATTTGAATTTTCGATTTGTCAATAGCATTTTCAATGCTTCATAAAAAAACAGTTAGTTTATCAAAAAAATAGTTACAAGAGATTTTGTAGGCCTTTTTAAAAAGAACAATTTTCATTTTGAACTTTTTCTTGTATCTCAGGTTTTTTGGCAAATAATATGAATTTTCGAATTTTCAGTAGTATTTTCGATGTTCAAAGAAAAACCATCGTGAGTTCTATCATTAAAAAGTTGAAAACGATTTTGTAGGTCTTCTTAAAAGCAACAATTTGTCTTCTGGACTGTTTTCATATATCGCATAGTTTTGCCGAAGAATAGAATTTTTTATTTCTTAAAAAGCGTTATTGCGATAAAAAAACTGAACGTCTTATAGAAAAATGGTCTTAAGTGAATTTGTAGTTCTTCTTGAGATGAATAATTTTTTTCTGAATATTTTTTTTGTATATCCCATAGTTTTTTTGGAAATGGAATTTTGTATTTTTAATAACATTTTTCTCAATTAAAACGAGAATCGTGAAGATTCCATGAAAATTGGCGGTGTTAAATATTACATAAAACGAATATCTTTTAATTAGGATAAGAATATAAAAAACCGTTGGAAAACTTATTAAATTCTTCGTTAAATTAACTTCAGTTGAAGTAATTTGGCCTTGCAGGTATTGAATTATCACGTGAAAAATACAAAAATGAAATTCCGATTCTTATGGAATTTCGTACTTGAACTTCAACTTTAGACAGGAGCTAGGAAAATGAATTTATGTGATGAGTATTTCTCAAGAGTGATCTTTTGGATTTCACATTTCATTTGAGTGATTAAACTTTGAAAATTTTTCACCGGTTCAGGAAATAATCATTTTCTAGTGCGAACATGCTAAATTCAAAATATATTACCGCATACTTTTCAGGCAAGACTTTTAAGGAATTGAAATTCGTCCAAGGTCATATATTAGATAAGGCAGCATTTTTTCCTATTAGCCATGTATGAACAAATAAAGTGACGAAATTGACCATTTCAGTTTTATGAATTTTTATCTTACTAGAAAATGCTATAATAAACTTATTGTTGGCCAAAATTCTTACATCTGCTCTTATAGAACAGAAATAATCCTATTTATATTTAACTTCTGCCTTATTTGTTCAAGGCGTTTCTAATTTTTGATTGATTTTTGGGTTTGTGAAATAAATTTTGTAAATGCAAGAATTTAAAAGCAACTGATTGTTCTATTTTCATAGTTTAGATATATATGTGATATTTATATGTTGGTAATTGTGCATAGTGTATATGTATTTCAATGTGTATAAAAAGATACAACAACAACATTTACAAATTTTACAATTTTTCTAATTGAATTAGTAGAATTTCACCTGTAAGTAGTGGAATTAAACTGCTTTAGAGTTCCAAAAAGGGGTCAAAATTGAACAATTTCTGTTTTGTAATCATACAATTTTGAATAAAAAGCTTTTAAAATTGAACAGTTTCAAATACGAAGCCTTTGAAATTAGACAATCTGCTCATAATACACATTTGAAATTGTACATTATATTAGCACGCGTAACTCCTTTGCTAATCATCTCGTAGTTTTTGACCATTTTCAGGAGGGGATCTCTTCCATTTGCCACGATGTGAGCTGTGTCCAAAATAATTCGGTCATAAAGACACTGGATATTTAGAAGTCCGCATTCGCCTTTACGGCGTGGGATGTATAAGCGCGGAACGGACGAGTTGATATGCATGCTCTTCTGCATATGCACGATCTTACGTGTGGCGATATCGAGGACCGTGAGCACGTGCTTCGTCCACGGAACCACCCAAAATGAATGAAGTAGAACCGGGACGGCAGGCACGTTAGTTGCAGATATCTTGTTCAACGCCAACAGATTGGAAGACCAAATCTGTCGAAGAAGACGCTTGTATTTGCTTCGGGAAGTCTCCTGTACTAATACTTTATCCTGAATGCGGCTCTCCGGCACGCCTTGGTATAGGTAGGTCTCTCTAGCTCTCTCTAGCTCTCTCTAGCTCTCTCTAGCTGTCTCAGATGAATCTTGGCACACTTTTGCAATCCAAAGTACATTCCAATATCTCGTGTGTACCTCTCGAGGATCTTTAGAGCATCCTCGAGTTGCTTTCTTCCGGAAGCATAGATTTTCAAGCCATTCATATAAAATATATGAGTGACCTCATACTCGCAATTCAATAATCGCGAGCATAGTCTTGCCGCGTAGATACCCATGAGAATTGCGTACTGTGAAAGATAGTGGCAGAAGTGTGATGCGAAAGAGGAGAATGCTCAGGTGTCGCCCTGAAAGACGCCGCTCTGGAAGGTTAGTTGTCACACGATGTTTTCCAGACGAGATAGTAGATCTGGTTTTCCAAAAGAGCATCAATCTCTCTACGCACCCCACTATGTGTAGATGAAGCTTTAAGCTTTCCAGCAGACAGATCATAATTCTATGAGAGGTTGAGTCGAAGGCTTTCTGGTAATCAATCAAGTCCATCGACAGATTACGATTGCAGGCTCCAGCGTCTTTGCAAACTCTTCCGTCGATTAGCAGGTTCTTCCGACAGCCTGCTACACCTCTTTATGATCCACGTTGTTCGCGAATCTCTTCCCGTACAGGTCCAATTGTTCGAACAATTCTGTCATTCAGAATAGCTGTAAAGATCTTATACAGCGAGTTCAGGTGAGTTATTGGCCTGTAGTTCCTTGGATTGGACAAGTCGCCTTTCTTCGGTAGGAGTACAGTGCGCCCTAACACCTGCCACTGCGGAATGAGCATCTTCGACTTTTATTATAAGGAGAAAATCCAGGCCAGATATTGGTTTGTAGAAGTCAACTTCTTACACCAAAAGTTCTTTATATCATCTCATGCGGCAGCGGAGAATTTCTTTGTCCCCTAAGTGTCGGTGGATCCTTAGTTCATGAGCGAACTCTTGGACCCTCACCGTAAAAGGCTTACCAGATGTTATGTAGTCAATCACACACTGAATACGGAATGCATTCTATCTAGCCCAGCCAATCTTCTTGTTCAGTTGATGCAAGCGACTGTTGGTCTTTTGTTCTACCGTCGTTTTTACCTTTGATTTAAATCGGCCAATGCTCGCGCCGCATCATAAACTGTCCTGAAATCGCCATAATCTATCAGGGAATGTCTGATTCCTGCGGTTGATCTTAATGTCACTTCCACTTCTTCGTCTGCGGCTTGTTCCACAGCGGTTGGGGAAGCACTTAGCGTACATATTCTAATCGCAGGAGGTTGTCGGCGCGGTTTCGCAACGGCTGTTGCAAAGCGTGCGAAAGCTCTGGGTGTTTCTGGCACCACAGAGTGTGCAGGCGTGCCATGTGATCTCTGCTGGCATCGTAGCAATCCAGCAAGTCATCCCTGAGTCGATCCGTCCACCCAAGACATCGATCGTCTCGCCGATTCGTCATCGTGTTTCCATCCAAATGATTTGCAGCACCCCGAACTCTAGGACGATCGGCACTATTTGCCGCGGTAAATCGCACCTATGGCCACGTCTTACGACCGTGAGATGAGTGACAATAGAGCAGAACGAAATTGCAACGGCAGGCCGGCGAAACCCTCATGTGTCTTGAGGACATGGAGCGACCCAAGAATGACAGCTCTCTGCATCCATCTCGCAAGTGCCTTGGCATGTTTTTAGCACGTCAGTATGATTTCGAGATTACAAACCAGCGATGGTTTCGCAACTCTGAGAGAACCCATCAAGAGGACAATCAATTTAATCAAATATCCTGGGTATATATGTGGCAGCTACCTTATAAGGTCTTGGTACTTCTCCTTCTTTTTCTTCTCCTTGACTATGATGTTGCTGTCGGATGAAGCCGAGAACTGGATCACGAACATAGTTTGTTTCTCAAATTCAAGGAGTACAATGTCAGGCGTTAAAAAATTAATAAAAATAACGAAAATTTGGTTCTTCAGACAACTATGCTGGAGGCCTTTCGTTTAGTCCAATTTTTTAGGGGATGGCTCAAATTAAAGCTCTTGGCAAGTTGAATCGAGACTAAGAATAAGATGTACTAAGTTCTAGTTTTTTTTTGCTATGAGTGGTAAAAAAAAATTAGAAGAATTTGGTTATTTAGCCCCCTTGCTGGAAGCTTTTCGTTTATTCTGATTTTCTTTGATGATAGCTCAAATTGAAACTCTTGGCTTGTTGAATTGGGATAAAAAATAATATTTGTTATGTTATAGTTTTTTTTTATATAACTGGTCAAAAAAAATAAGAAAAGTGAGGAAAGTTTAGTTATTTAGAACCCTATGCTGGAAGCTTTTCGTTTATTCCGATTTTTTTGAGGTTAGCTCAAATTTGAGTTCTTGGCATGTTGAATTGGTATAAAAAGTAATATTTGTTATGTTATAATTTCCTTTTTTGATATAACTGGTTAAACATATAAGAAAAATGAGGAAAGTTTAGTTATTTAGACCCCTATGCTGGAAGCTTTTTGTTTAGTCCGATTTTCGTCAGGGATGGCTCAAACTGAAGCTCTTAGCATGTTGAATTGAGATAAAAAATAACATTCGCTGTGTTACTGTTTTCTTTTTTTTATATAAGTGGTTGAAAAAATAATAAAAATAAGGAAAATTTGGTTCTTCAGAGAAATTTGGTTCTTCGTTTAGTCTGATTTTCTTCGGAGATGGCTCAAATTGAAGCTCTTGACATGTGGAATTGAGATAAGAAATAAAATTTGCTATGTTATAGTTTTTTTTTCTTGATATACGTGTTTTAAGAATAAGAAAAGTCAGGTTGTTTTGTTTACTTAGACCTCTATGCTGGAAGCTTCTCGTTCATTCATATTTTCTTCATGGTTGGCTCAAATTAGAGCTCTTAGTGTGTAAAATTGAGATAAAAAATAAAATTGACTTTGTTATATTTCTCTTTTTCATATAAGTTAGAAAAATCAAGAGATTGAGGAAAATCGTATTATTTAGACACCTGCTACTTTTTTTCGTTTTATGGTCGTTCAGGAAAAACGTAAAAAAATACACAAATTTATTAGACTTCAATCTATGCTTACTTTAAACATAAATTATCCAAGTATCTCAAGGTGAAATAATAAGACATGTGCAAGAGTTCGAATTCTGCTTCTCACTGTTTAACCAAGCCCCACAATAATTCATACCCGAGATTAATGCTCGGGGAGGAGAAAAAGTCGAAAATGTCAGTACAGTGTATATACACGAAACACAAGAATATTTATTAGTTATACCGTTCTGAAAATTAAACGGCAATCAGTTTTCCCTCTATTTTGAAAAAATGAAGATCCTTTATGCTTTAGTTTTAAGCTTGGTCGTTATCCTTAATTCTATTGGTGAGTAAAGAATAAATTGATATCTTTTTGCTCCTTGAGTGTAATGATTATGATTTGATTTGCAAAGCGCATATGGATAGAAGAGTAAACTTCTCCATTTGTCAAGTTTTAATATTTAAATTATTGATTATTATTTATTGAATGAATGAGTATAATTTCACCTGTAATAAGTGAAATTAAACTATATTAAAGTTGAAAAGGGGTAAAATTTCATTAATTTCTGTTTCGTGATGCTACAGTTTTGAATTTAAAGCTCTCAAAATTGGATAGTTTCAAATACGAAACCTTTGAAATTAGACAATCTGGAATTAATACACATTTGAAGTTGTACATTTTTTAAGAGAAATCAGTTAAATTGTTTAGAATCTATTACATTCTATCTATTATGTATGCTTCGAATCCATTTGCGCTCTCACGAAAATATTGTATACCCGTTACAACGCGGAGCGATGTTTCAAATGTGTAGAAATTTTGAAGGAGCGTTACTTCGATAAATAGTACAAAATTTCAATGTTCTATTTTGCTTGTGATATGAAAAATGTCACTAATATTAAATTTTATTGTAATGGTTTAGAAAGGCACTTCCATATATATGATTGCATTAAATATTTATGCAAAGAAACTTTAAAAATTTATATCAAACCATAACATTTGCAATTTTCAATCATTTCGTCTCCAATCAAAAGTATACTGGAACCTCCATTCAACGGCCCTGTATTTACCGTCTTTCGAGATTTTTCGCAAGCTCGCATTCTTTGATGAGGGGGTCCAAGGAGTCGAAAGAGAGGTCGGGTGAGCGCAACGGAATCATGCAGTTCCGTAGCCACAAAGCGGGCAGTTCGAACACTCGCGTGCATATTTCGCATTTATTTTTCAATACACATAGAAGATCTCTGTTTTCATTAATTGGTCTTCATTATTAAAAAAAGGTCCATTCTTTGTGATAACAAAAATCCACATTTGTACAAAAATACACTCAATTAACATTATGTATTCCTACTGAAAATGGTTCATACGTTCCTGACTGTTTACTTCCCAGAAATTCTTGGAAGAGCCTCACGGTCATAGTAGGCCATACGCGAGACCGCCGTTAAACGCAGACTCCAGTTATGTTCATGATTGAAGTTATATGCGACGCATAGTTTTTGTTTTAATCGTGAACAATCACATAAAAACAAAAAATTTACTTTTTGGTAAAACGACGCAACGTTCAACAAAATGTTCAATGACAACATTTCTATTGAAAAAAGGTCTACAAATATCTTATTAACCATTTTTTCATCAAATGGGCAGTTTTTGTTTGAATCGTGAAATTATGCTATCAAAAGTAAAAAATTCAAGATGGAAAAACGACACAAGATACAATTAAATGTTGAACGATATCGTTGTCCACCCAAGACCGAAGTCCCGTTAAATAATTAAACTTCACTTTCATACTTCGGCTCTCACGAATACATTCTTGTCCTCGCGCTTTGCACTCGATTAAAGTATGTTTGCAACGCAAAATTTCCTACACTATGTTAAACTCTATTATACTGAATGTATGTTATATTGAGTTCTGTACCTCGGTCCGAGAGTTCTGCTTTAGACGAATAATTTTGCCATCCAAAATTTTGTTGTACCTTATGTCGTATTTCTATAAATTTAAATTTGTTATTCTTAATCGCGTTTTCCACGATTGAAACAAAAACTACGCGTCTTATTGAGTAATGATCTTTAACAAATTTGAATGATCTTTCTTGGCTGAACAATTTTAGTGTGCTCATTTTTTTCGCATCTTGTATAGTTCGATCGAAAAGTGGAATTTATGGTTTTTCATTAAACTTTTCACGATTAAAATGAAAGCTATGCATCTTATCAAAAAATATTTCGGGAAAAATATGTCGATCTTTTTGATATGAACAATTTCATCGCTTAACAATTTTTCGTATCTCACATAGTTTTGGTGAAAAACTGATTTCTTTATTCTTATTAACGTTTTTTACGATTAAAACGAAAACTACGCATCTCATCAAAAAATGGTCGGCAAGAAACTTTTAGACCTTTTTTAGATGAATAATTTTATATCAGGCACTTTATTGCATCTTGTGTCGTTTTTCCGAAAATGTCCTTTTTTATTGTTCATGTTATTTTTTACGATTAAAACGAAAATTACGCATCTTGTCGAAAAATGGTCAGCACAAAATTTTTAGATCTTTTTTAGGTGAATAATTTTGTTATGAAGCATTTTATTGTATCTAATGTCGTATTTCCAAAAATTAAAATTTTTTATTTTTGGTATTATTCTTCAATATTAAAATGAAAAGTATACGTATTATCAAAAAATGGTCAGCAGAGAATTTATAGACCTTTTTTAGGTGAATAGTTTCGTTATGAAACATTTTATTGTATCTCGTGCAGTTTTTTAGAAAATTTAATTTTTTGAATTTTTAATGTTATTTTCCATGAATAAAACAAAAACTATGTCGAACTAATCCAATTATTCTTTGAAAAGTTATGCAGTATACAGACGACAACGGCGATGAAGACAACGACAGACAAGCAGACAGACAGACACCATCGTAAAACCTGTTTTTTCGAATTCAGGGGGTCTCAAAACGTGGAGATTTGTTGAAATCCGCGAATGTCGATTTTCACACAAAACCAATACCTTCTTATTATGATGAGAATGCAATACACTAACCGGAATCATAACCTTACTTCATTATGAGTTCACACTTCGCGAACATTTTTAAAATAAAAGATAGTGCAAAAGATGTCCAAAAATTGAATAGCCGGAACCTGGAAGATTATTCGAAGCAAAAATTATTGTTGAGAGAACACTACGCAATTTAAGTAAGAAAAAAATTTTTTCCTCCATTTCAATAGGCTGCAATCGACTTATACGAAATATAATAGAATGCTCAAATCACGCTTTTACTGCTTTCAATACATTTTTAACATTAAAAAATCATAAATCCTTCTTGTATTTTTACAGAAATATCATCAGTAAGTCCGCCCAAAACAAGGGACTTTCTGGCACGTTTTGGGATGTCTGATGAAAATGCAGATCATGAAGGTAGCCCTTAGTTTAAAACAAAAAAAAGAATACGCTTAATAATCATAAATTTTTGAGGATTTCTTCAATAAATAGAGTTTCATAATCTAATGAAATAAAAGTTTCAGCTACAGAGACGTGAAGAAATAGATCCAAATTGATTTTTTTCGAAATCTATTAATTGTAGGGAGAAACCTTAAACAGAAAATAGTTGTGGTCTTTCAAGATCTTCAAGTCTGTATTAAAGTACATTATGAAAAATTAATACTTTTTTTGATAAGTTACCGTAGAATCACTTGACTTCGGACATTGGCCCAAACTTCGGACACCCAATTTCTGTTGCTTTTACATAACCAAATAGTATGAATGTAACAAAAAGTTTTAAGTCCAAAGTCGGAATTAATGTAAGAAGCCAATTCTGTTTTTCAAGAAAAAAGTATAGGTCCAAGGAAAACAGGTATCCGAAGTTCGAATCAGTGTCCGAAGTTAGGTGAGTCTGCGTTTTAAAAACTACAAGGAACTTTTTTTTTGACCGTAAAAACTAGTGTCACTCTTTAACTATTGGATACACGAGAAAATGTCCTGCGAAACAAATAGGTAATTTATTAAGATCTACATTTTATGTTCATACCATTTTTCTCTGAAATGCATTCTTTTCAAGTTATAGTTCGATTTTCGACCAAACTCATGAAATATCAACGTGATTTTTATTTTTGGTCGATTTTATCGAAAAATAATATTTTCGCAAAAAATCGTTATGTACGAAAAAGTTGTGTTTTACAAAATGCACAATTTCTCCGTAGAATATTTTTATATGAAAGCAATATCTTACATAAATCATGAAAACTGTGAAAATAGAGATCACTCCAAAAAATCACGGTACCTCTAAAATTAAAATACGCAAAAAAGCTTCTTAGAACTTTTTTGTATAAGGTTGAGTGTATGAATTTACATATAATATTTACATATAAAGTTTGAACTAAAGAATATTCTGCACGGGGCTGTCCCGGTTAATATCATCAGTTACGGACGCATTTTTGTAATGTAATCAAGTGATCTAATGAGAATGATATGCATAATTTGACATATTGGTTTGACATGATGGCCAAGTGCATGATGGGGGGGGGGGGACCTACACCTTAAGGTGGAATCAGAAACACCAGAACCTCGGTAAAAGTACATGGAAAATTGCCAAAGGTTTCAGCTCTGGGATTGGACCCTGCACCTCTAGTAGAAAGTCCAAGCGCTTAGCCACCTGAGCCACTGATGCTCCATGAAAAAAATTATTATCATTATTCTTATACATTATATCTTAGACTGAACATGGTTACAGCCCAATATGTCGAAGGCACTTTTTGAGTTTGATATTTGTGCCAAACTGAATATTCTACACGGAGCTATCCCGGTTTATGTATCATCAGATACAGACACATTCTTGTAATGCAATCAAAGGGTCAGGTAAGAGCGATATGCATAATTTGACATATTGGGCAGTCTGGTATAATTTTTATCCCACCATCCACGGGCTGGGTGGCAGCCAAGTGCATAATAGGGAGACCTACAGCTTGAGGTGGAATCCGAACCACCGAAACCTTGGTTAAACTAAATGGAAAGACTTCCAGAGTAACCGGCTCAGGGATCAAACCCCGGACCTCTAGTAGAAGTCCAAGCGCTTAACCGCCTGAGCAATCGATTATTATTATTATTGTTTTTTTTTTGCTTTTTTCTCGGGTGAACCCGGTATTCCATCATCAGGCGCGGACCAAGTCAAGTGCTTGATGAGTTGAAGATGTTAAGAATTCAATACGATGTTTGAAATCTCTTGCAATGATGTTGTAGTAGGTACAAAATTAGGTGTATGGTGTAGTTTGGAGTTTTTCGTTTATCGCTGTTGTCCTTATGCAGCGGCCGAAAGTGTTGAAGGTGACATTAGTCGCCTCTGGAGGCTTTTTTAGAGCTACCATCTGTTACTTCATAGGGTTTCAGACGCCTTTTTCCTGATGATCTAAGAAGTTTCTCACAATGCGACAGGCGTTTGATAAAGCCACCCTTTGAGCTGCCGCCAGTGCCCTACTGACTCCTAGGTGTTCGAGATCTTCAATGCATCTTGCGTGCACATTGCCTGTCGCCGATATCACAATAGGATGAATAGATGAATGTTCCACATCTCTTCATATTGTCTTTACTTCATGCCTTAGCTCGCTATACTTATGGATCTTGGTTGTATAGGTCGCCTACAAGTTCTGGTTAAATGGACAAGCAATGTCAATTATTTAGACTTTTCCACCTTTCTTCTCACGTATGACAATGTCGGGTCGATTGGCTTTGATATAATGATCTGTCTGGATAGTAACATCCCAGTACAAGACATAGTCTTCGTTTTCTAAAATGGGCACTGGAATGTATCTATACGATGGCATCCACTCTATTAAGAGTCCCAGGTATAGGTCAAATTGTTGACGTATAATGCCCGCTACATCATTATGTACAGGTATGTGCGTGTACTCCATTACGCGAAACCCATCAATAATGTGCTCAATGGATTTGTTGGTATTTCCACACAATCGGCACCTGTCAACCACGTCTTGATGTAACACCTGCTTGCGATAGCTTTAGTGCTTACAGCCCTGTCCTAAGTCGCTATCATCAATCCCTCCGTTTTCGAAAATAGGACGCCCTTTTTCAGCCAAATATTGGATGCCTCTTTGTCCACTCCATGTTGATCTAACGTCTTGGGGTGCTGGCCGTGGATAGCTTTTTGTCTCCATTGCGTTTCTAATTCCTGTATGGTTTCTGCCCTAACATTCAAGGCTTTCTCTGAGGACAATTTTTTTATATGAAAAAATGGTTCCCAATAATTCTTTTGGCTCTATTAACATAAATTTTATAATCAATTGCAATAAAGAAATTTGAATTTTAAAAAATGCAGGCAGCAGAAGTCGAGCCCAGTTTTCCCAATTACAAACTTGGAGGGCTACTGCATGATTCACCCGGTAGTTGAAAGACAGTTGCATCGCGATTCATGTAGCGTGCGTGGATTGTTTTAAGCCGTTTTTCACTAGAATGGCTGAAAAGCGCACCTCATCACTTTATCATGTTACAAATTTGGTAATGACCTATTGCTGGGAGGAGTATGAATCCAAACAAATTTCTGAATGGTGTAGGTTCCCCTTGTAAGCCAAATAACTTTCGGGTTAAGCGTAACTTATTCAGTTCTAGCTTCAATCTACTGCCGGGTATCAAGGAATTCATATGGTAAGGGTAAGTAAGGGATGTGCCATACATCTTTTGCTTCCTTTGCATCAATAAATCGTTTCAAGCAAGCTCTTGTGTTTCTACGACTCTTTATATCTCTTCGCCTTAGAGTCTCATTCACACATTCCAACCGGTCCTTCTTCGGTCTACCTCTGGGTAAGTTACCACTCAATTCACCTGATTACACCTGCTTCGTTAAACGTCCTTTAGCCATTCTTTCAACATGACCAAAACATGTCAGTAAATTTATGTCAGTCTTGTCAATCAATGTTTCTTCTGCAACACATTCATCTGTTACTTCCATTGCGTATTGCGGTTCCTTGCCTTCATTTGTACAAATATTTGTATTATTTCGTAGTAGTTGAAACCTCGGATGAAACAATCACACAGGCACACGAAAAAAATTGCATGTACTCTGAACCAGACCAACATTTCAATAGATTTTTGCTGTCACTGAATCTGAATCTGGTGTCAGATTTGCTCCAACACATCAGGTTTTTGAGAAAATTAGCGTTTTTTAAGAATCAACATAGAACGTTAGGTTCGCACCCTATGTTGTTTTTAAAAAATGGCCAAAAAGGCTAAGTTTCTCAAATACTTTACCTGATGAAGCAAATCTGACATTAGATTCGGGTTCAGCAGTCCCAAAAACATATGGGTATAGTCGTCTGATTTAGTGAACATGCAATTTTTTCTTATTTGTGTGTCTGCATTATTGATAAATTCACTGCAAATTTCTCACTTTAATACTGTTCACAGCTTTTGAATTCAAAAGACGATAAGAAGAAACTTCCAAGCTTTGGTATATTTTTTTTTATACTTCATTCTTCAGATTTTTTTCTTTTGCACTTTTTCGTTTGTCTGAGGAAGAATGATACTTAAAGAAAGTACATATAGGAATTAAAGGAAATGGGTAGTTTAGTTGCGCCTCACTAAGGCAGTTAATATGAGATAATAAGAAACTTTCGAATTTAGACTTGATGCTTATTTCAAAAACAGATGTTTTAAAGCTGTAAATGTGACGCAACGTATATTATTGCCTGCTTGGCCACGTAAAACTAACTTAACGTAATTTAACATGCCAACGTGAAGTATAATTTTGAATTTCAATTGACGCATTTTTTAGAAAGTACAAGTAACAAAAGTCTAGGAAGTTTAATCCCCGCGGGGCTTCCCAAACTTTCGGAGCCCCTCGGCCATGACCTATCTTGTCCTGCTGGTTAATCCGCACTGCTTACAGAAATTGTTGAATTAGATTAAATAAAACAAAGTTTGAGGAAATCAGAAGAAGTAGGTGACCATTACTGGTCGATCACGAGGTCATAATTATTGAGGTTCAATTAAATGCGCGAAATTCAGGACAGTCGAGGAAATACGAGGCCACGGTTGGCTGAACCCTAAGTCAAAGATAACTACGACACTGATTATAACATTCTTTCAATACCACGAAGCTTATTTTTGAGAGCCACTGATCACTCGCGAAGGAAGTTGGTTATCAAATTTATGAAAAGTTTAAGTTGATAATCGGGCGAGCATGCCGATTAGTGAAGGTCGAGCAATGAATACACCATTCATTGAATTTAAAGAAGTTAATTACGTGAATGAGAGAAAGCTCACCTAGATTTATTGTGGTCGAAGATATATTTTAAATAATCAATTTTAGCAGTTGAGTGTTATTATTTTAAATTTAAAACGAACGCGTTTTGACGAAACCTCGATTCTGGACCGGACGTGAACAGAAAGTAAAGTAAGGTGGCGATCTCCGTCTTTATGGTCCATAACCAGACGTTACGTCATGCACAGATGACCGACACTAGATTTACTTAATCTGGGGATCAGAGAGATGGCGCCAGACCCTCCATTCGGGCCTGAGTGAACTGATGGAATTAGCAGACGACAGCTCGCGACCCGTGGAAAAGACTATATTTGACCGCGAGCTGCGTCTCGGATTATTGTTTACAGTTTACACCGACTGTTCAGGAACCTAGATGTCATCTCCCTGGCTTTTTAGATAGTACGGGACTCTCATCCAGGATCCTCTTGAATCTGACGTTGTTTCTTAGGTGATGATCAGACTCGCCCAAGTGTGACTTTCTGTTCCTGAAATTCACGACCTGTCATCCTGGTTGCTAGTAAATGTTAAATATGAGTCCTTTGGCTCCTCAGTAAACACGAAAAATAAGAAGGCAAAAGAATGATAGTGATCAGTAATTGTTACTGAGATTTTATGATTGGACCATGGTCGGACGATCGCTTTGGGACCGTTCAACTATTACGTCACGCGTTTTTCGGACAATTTTAGGACACCCCCCCCCCCGTCATTCATTTTCTATAGTAAGTGTATGTAACTTGAACATGAGCATCACACTTCGCCAGACTAGAGATCCTCAAGAGAGAGTTGGGACGACTGAGGGTCGTTTCTGATTGGTAGGTCCAACCGGAATACGGAAG